>VCRD01001780.1:67251-83380 GCA_006783055.1 Trinorchestia longiramus
AACAAGGTATTATAGGTTTTCAAATGTAAATAGAACCTGTGTTTTTTCTAAATTGTTCAAATTAATGGATGAAGCGTTTTCGCCTTTCGTCAAGTATATTCATGGTCATTATTCTGATTTTCAAATTTATATTTTCTACGTGACTCCATCTGCAGGTCATTTTTAACATTTACCTGATGAAGTTTCTGACAAAGAAATTTAATTACAACAGATGACTGAAAAACATGGTGTTTTAATAATTCCAATGAGAGGAATCAAAATGAACTTATCTAGTGTATGAAAACTTTCAATGTTTTCAAAAATTCAGTCAGGATACATTCAATTTCATTGAAAATAAGTTAATTTTGTTTTTCGTGATAAGAATAGAAAATTTTGTATCCAGGATAGTAAGGTAACATTCGGTACGCAAATGTTTAATTGAAATTTAATTGAAGTGAAATAAAAACTCGAAATCATGTTTTTAGTGGTTTAACATTCAGCTTCAAATAAAATTTTCAAATAAAACTTTTAAACCCATTATCATAAATGAGATTGAAATCAAATCCATAACTATATGCAATTCCAGTGACTATTTAAATATTTTCATATTGCATGGTCCACGTTGAAAATATATCATTTTTTAATAGACTTGTTTTTTACCTCTGACAACATGAGACGTTTTATGAATTTTAAAAGATTTTTGTTCCTCCCATTTAACTACACGCGTGCTGTTTTTAATAGGAAATTTAGTATTAGTTCCCACACTGCCTTCAACTGCAAATAAGGTACCTGGGCAGAAACTCACCAGAACATCCAAATCCATTTCTTCCTCATTTAGAGGACCCTCTCTGACGGCTGACAGCATCACCTGCGAAGAATACAGAAAGTAACCAACATTCCCTCTGAACTGCACACGAAAGGCAATTTAAATTGCCGTAGGTCGCTATTTTATGTATTGGCGCAGTCTCAGTATTTAAAGGCGAATACAGTATGATCTACAGTTAGTGAGTTTAAACAATAATTCATAAAAAAATAATTGCTATATTTTAATAAAACAAGGGTATTTATGCTAACACAGATGCCAGACATTTATACAAAGTAGCATAAATTTCTACATATCATATTATTTCATCTCAAAGGTGATTTCCTCAAAAAATAATTCAAGTATCCAGTCCCAGTCTTCATTTCAAACAAAATTCTCCATTTACTGAGCAACAGACATCGTTTATCATCTTCACATTCGGCCAGGTCCAGAACATTAAGTTCTAACTGCATTCAGGATAAAATTCTTCCTAATCATCCATGTCAGAAGCCAAACATTCAGGTATTTAATAGAATGGTAAAAATATTTAAACAAACAACTTCAATTCGGCCTCAAGCCTACATTGACAGGAAGTTTGCGACATCACAGGACATAGCGAGGGTAAATGATTTTTTGAACATATCCAAAATTTCACATTATGCATACTGCAAACATGTTGGGCTTAAGCTATGGAACTATCAAGACAATTCTGAGAAAACATCTCACATGGAAGACCTAAAAACCGCACCTCACTCAAATTTTCAGTCCAGGTAACAAAAAAATCCAGTCTGACATTCTGCATTTTTGGCTCAGTTTGAGGAGGACTGGTTCCAGTATGAAATCTGGTTAAATGAAAAATAGTTCATTCAATTGATCCTGAACTCTAAAATCTTCAATCCTTAATTGATCCTGAACTCTGAAAGTGTGGACTATATCTAAAAGTGTCAATACAGAGTACGTACTTTAACATGCCGAGACTTCATACATTTATTTCCACAACTATAAACGATGAATTCGTTATTTGGACCAGCGTTTCATTAATTAGTAACTCTCAAAGCCAAAGCAAGACAACTCAAGATGAACTTCCTACAGGTCAGAGCAGGCAACAGTACTTACATCGTGGGCTGTCTGCAGGGCGACAACACAGCTCTGCAGGGCCCGTAGCCACGCGGGGCTGACAGACCTACCAGGCCACAGCGCGTCTGCAGCCTGTCCTGGACTCCAACTCTTCACTGTAGGGTCAAATCATGGAAGGTTTATTGGCTGGGTATAATCATGGAAGATTCATTGGCCAAGTATAATCATGGGAGGGTTATTGGCTGGGTACAATCATGGAAGATTTATTGGCCAAGTATAATCATGGGAGGGTTATTGGCTGGGTATAATCATGGAAGATTTATTGGCAAGTATAATCATGGAAGATTTATTGGCAAGTATAATCATGGGAGGGTTATTGGCAAGTATAATCATGGGAGGGTTATTGGCTGGGTATAATCATGGGAGGTTTATTGGCTGGACGGAATCATGTTAGATTATATTACAGGATGGAATCGTATAAGGATTATTTTATAGGATCGAACTGGATAAAAAAGGGCAGGAAGTTTTAATTCGTTTAGCTGATGAGAGACGTGAAGCTCACAACAAATTTGCACGATCAATGCATATACCGTAAAGAGGATCGCAGGAAAACTACAAAATACAATATAAATGTCTCTACGCAAACGAGATGGTGTCATAAACCAACAAGAGAAAATTATTTTGCATTAGTCTACTCAGATGTGTTCTGAAATCCCAATATGGGAACAGTCCTTAACTTCTTTTAGATTACATTAACTTTATGTACTTACACAAATATTTTAAAATAGCACGATTTAAACCTATATTTCAACCCGTGTCTAAGTATTTGTTCTAATTAAATTTGAAATTCTATTTAAAAATTAGGTTTTGTAAAGTTTTACTTTCGTAGTCACCAAAGATGGTTAACACCTCAGAGATTATTACGTTTTTGGCATTGAATTATGTATTTGTAACGAAACTCTTCATGAAGATATTCACATTCGATGAACACTGGCTATACTTTCGAAGAAAATGAATACAACTGAAAGATGCATGAATAACTAGAACACTAAACACACTGTTGCAACACACATCGCTAAATCTATGGTGCATCACTTAATACACGAACGAGGAACGTGCAGTCCCAGTTGAGTGTTAAAAATACGGTTATAGTTACCTTATTCCTACATAGTTTCAGATAATTGATCCTGAACTCGCCATAATTTTACAAGAAAGTATTCAAGCATGTAATCGAATTTATTCAAGAGTATCATTTAAGAAAAAACCTGTATTATTGGAATCATTATGTACCATGTTTTCTGAAGTGCATACGAAGGTAAAGCTTATGAACATAGAGTAAGTTAATATAGATTTGTAAGGAATAGTGTAGAGTGGGTCAAGTACCTGACAGAATGTACTTAAATTATCTCTAAAACATCATTATCTTTTAATTTTTCAACTTTTCTGTCCGCTCAACAACCATGAAGATCTTAAATTTTGCAATCAACTTGTGGACACTTCGAAAAATATTTTTTCGAACATGAAATATAACGTAAATAATGATCTTTGCTCGATAATAAAGCTAAATATTCTTGTAATTACTGCCTTTCTTACCTTTTTTGCATCAAAATGATTTTGTTAATCTTAAATTGCTGAAGGCGTTTACAACGCTTGAATAACAGTAGACGGACAGTTAGTTCCATACAACATGTGGAAAGGCTAGTTAAATGCTAGTAGTAATTTCCGTAGAGTCTTAATTCAAAATCATATTCACATCTCTACTACACTATCATTACTTACTAGAGAATAGCCAATTAATTCTTTATCTAACAATGTCAATGATATAAATCTGAAATAAAAATTGTTTTGAATAATAAATATCTTCATGGCAGTTACGATGTTTGCAATTTATCTCAGAGGAACATGAATACTTACATTTGGTATAAAAACACTATTGAACAAATATATGAAAATTATTCATGAAATGAACTAGAATATTTTTAGTTATACTTATTACCAACACCTATTTGTATTGATGAAGCTGTAGTCGATTTGCTGCCATTGAATACTATTCATAATGTAAGCATTATTTGCAGATGCAGAAGTTGGAGTTAAAACTTACCTCCGGTCCACCATATTTCCAGTTCACTGCACGAATCCTGAAGCAACAAACTAGTAGTGCTCTTCAAGGTTTTCAGAGCTTGCTCGGTCCACTGGAAGAACTTTCCCTTCAATTCCTGCAATCAGAATGAAAAATTTACCACTAAAATTCTAGTTAGCATTGATAAAGCATTCATAGCAAATGAAAAGTGCAAAATTTTTCTTTTACTCGTAATGCACGACATCCATTCTAAAAACTTCAGTCATACACCATGGTTAGAAAACTTTTCTTTTTGTCCACATATAACCTAATTACACAAATATTGTCAGTAGTTCATCTGCTAATGTGTTAAGGAATTACAGTGCTGCCATTGTGAACAGAATGTCAAAGAAATAAAATATTGCAGACGTAATGAGCAGTCTGCAATCAATGCACAAAGTAATACTACGAGTATATAAAGCGAATTACCTGTAATTTGAGTCTGCATAAATTTTTACTAACCGTTTGATTAACCATATAAAAAGGCTTATAGAATTCGAAGGTGGAATTGATTTAAAACTCGCAACTAAAATTACAATCATTATATTGCTAATTTAACCATCGCAGCCACAACATAAGCGATCTCAGCAGTGATACACGGTATCAGGAGATAGTCATTGAAGTTTTATGGCCATGCGTTTTAGGGAAAATGGGAATAAGTATCTCTCCCATCTAAAAACGAAAGAATTATGAAGTTTGCATAATGAAAGCTAATTCATTCGAGCTTAAGCTATGTCATTTTCTAGGAGAAATAACTACTATTTTCTCGATGAACTGGATGCGTCTGAAGGCTGGTCAGTGATACACACCCGAACATTGTTGCTGTACGTCTTGAAGTTAATAATTGAATGAAAAATCAATGCGTTCAGAAGGAAATTTCTAATAGCAGGAGAAATTTCATTTTCCGAGCTAGTACCTTTTCATGAAATAAATAGTCCTAAAACGTAGGGATATAATACCTCAATTCATAAATTTTTCATCTGATCTCCCATGACTTACTCCGAGTGCAGCTGTGGCAGGTGCAGCAGCTGCGTGCAACGCAGAGCCAGCGTCGGCAGCTGCAGTTGCATTCCCAAGTAAAAATCGCTCCGCCAATAATCTACAAATAAAAATACATACAATAATTTGAATTATGGCTGATGTCTCGCTGTGAGATCCAACGTGTGCTATTTCAATCGTATTAATTGTTCTGGGTAAAATTTTATCATATTTATCACAGATTGCGGGTTCATCCGGCCTAATATAATGAGAACTACTAAACCTCCCCAAAAAATACCTGGCTAGCAATTTTTTCATGAAAGCATGAAAATAAAATCCTAGTGATTATTAAGCTACTAAATCAAATATTTCAGTACATTTTTTGTCTCAGTATTTAGCCTTTAGCCGAGACATGTTATGGGGGAAAATCACTCGTGGTACAACCATCCATGGGGACGTAAAATTCGTTAAGCAAAGAAAATTAGGTAAAAGGATAAAATAATGCGATAGGCAAAGAACTAAAAATAATCGTTGATCGTGTGTGTCATGAAATCTATCAATCCCTATATGGCAATTTCAAAAGTTTGAAGAGAGAGCACTTTTGAAAACGAGAAGAAATAGAATTCATGAGGCTTTGTTATAATATTATTGTAAATCTCAAACAACCAAGATTTGATGCGCCTCTGCAAACTTCAATTCCTCACATCGGAAAACTAGTCAATAAAGAAACTGGTAAGTACACGGTCTTTTTTTAAAATAATTATTTCTTAATACACTAATATTTTTCTAGAAAATTAGCACAAAATTTCACGATTATAAATCCTTAAACGGCTCTATCAGGTATTGAAAATTTTAGTTAGGGTGGAATATATTGTACATGTTGACGAATTAAATTAAAAATCAGAACTGTTTCAGTTAGTGTAGAAAATAGGACGAGACTACAGAAAATAAACATGATGAGTGCAAATAAACTTTAAAATAAGTGATCTATTAATACGCTCCTATATACTTCACAAAGTACTCAAATGGTAACCCTCACTGTATTGTGTTGTAGTAGCTCTTCGTCATTCGTGAGACGTCCATCAGTAATGCATCATGTGGAGCCGCATCAAGGATACTCCGGTACTCTTGTGCCACATGATTTAGCAAAGAGAATAGGGCAGGAGGTTCTCCAAAGGAAGGATCAAGCCTCTTCATTGGCCAGACAGCGAGGGACTCAGCGGCAGGCAATGCGTCAACCGCAACCTCTGTCACCAAAACGGCTGTGTCTTTCAGGACGTCCCCGATGAAAGTTGTAGCATAATGCTGATGAAAGATTTTCAAATTATGAACAATCCAGAGCTTTTTACAAAATAGAATGATACACCAGAAAAATTCGTATCTAATTTAAAACTCACTCACTATGAGTATTGTAGAAAGCTTGCAATATGCCACTACTACGCGTTACTTAAAACAAATATATATTAATTTCAAACTCTTCAATTTTCCAAAGATCCCATTCTTGCTATGTCAAAAATTTGTCAAATGAATGATTCAAAATTAGCATTTAGGACTTTAAACATTTACGTCATTTAATACTGACACATTAAAAAGAAGCAGCCACTAGCAATTTTCTATAATTTTTTGTACGTACCTGGTACTGGAGAAGAAGTTTCAAGGGATGATCAGCAGTACGCCCAGTGACGCGCAAAAGAAAAGGTGGCAGCAACGCGACGTCCAGTCGTGCGAAATCTGCTAGCTCCAAAGATGCTAATTTTGGGAAGTCAACTCCAGCATGAATAAAGTTTTCTCTCAATCCGTAAGAGCGTCCTGCAAAATAATTGTTACGTTGTTCTTTTAGATAATGAATACAAATTTTGTTAAAACTAGTAGCCGTATTTCTATCTACTTTATAATACTTCAAAAATGCTACAAAGCTCGTAATAAATCAAGTTTGAAGACAAAAAAATAGCTGGTAATTTCAAATGAATGTAACATAGTTGATGACCTTGAAACAGTCCTCGCAGACCGTATGCAGGTTTGTCTGGACAACCAAGACTTGCAATCTCTACTTTGTGCTCCACCGCAGAAATTTCAAGCTTCTTTTCTTCACAGTCGTTATCAGTGCTCCATCCGTCTGCTCCATCGCCACTATAAGCAGAACCTTCCAGTGTTGGTGCTGTAGATGTGACCCTGTTTTCATACGTGATTGTGAAATCTTCCCTGACTGACGGAGTTCGAATCTGAAAAAGAGAGCAAAAATTAGTATTTATAGGTGCGCAATTATTTGTTGAAGACCATTCTAAAAAATTATTTGTTAGGGACAGTAATTTATTTTCTGAGTAAAAAAGTCTAGAACAAGCAGTAGTACTAATATGCTTTACTTGAAAAAAACAATGTATGTATATCAGTCAATGTTATGATAGAACAACGCAGAAAGCATGCATTCTGCAATTAGAAATGAACTCTCTACTCAAAAATACGCAGTTTTTGCTAAAAAAAAAACAGAATACAGCGAGCGACGAAAGCTCAAACGCATGTTCATGGAAAAAGCAGCTCAGAAGGAAATAATCAATCATGTCTCATATAGTACCCATCAAAATTATTCCTTACCTTCAAGTCGGCTTTGTAATCGCCCTGTCGGACTTCCAGTTCACATGACAGCACCAAAGACTTCATTTTTTTGTCCAAGACTCGTCGACTTCTAGAAATTGATGGAGGAACGGGTGGCACCGTCCGGCGACTTCGCCCTTTATGTGAAACTGATGCATATTCCACATTGACAGGCAAACTTGGAATAGTTTCATTTGTGGTAAAAAAATTCTTATTTGTAACTTTCAAAAATTCAGCAGAAGCATTGCCAGAAAACTGTACAGGAGAGACTAGATGGTGTCCTGTTTTTACAATTGTTGAATGCATAGCAGCAACGAAATTAGGTCCTGATTGTGACAAAATATTTTGATTGCTAATTGACCGTCTGAAGCGCTCAACTCCGTGATTGGAAGAAATTCTGCCGCTTGTTAGCCTAGTCTTAAGGGTGTCATGATCAACTAAATTTTCGGTAATTCTGGCACGGTTTATTTCGTCTTGATGATCGATTTGGTTTGAATCCAAGTTTTTATCTGGAACTTTGACAGTCAAAACTAAAGAAGTTTTGTCAGGAGCTGGTACCAGTTTAATGGTCGATGAGAGGAGAAGCTGGCGTCCTGCTCCTTTAATAGGCCTCTGAAAAAAACAAATGTTTTCCTCTCAAATTAAGAGGTATATAGATATATATAATTAGAGGAATAAATTTAAAAAGATCTCAGGTACGAATAACTGCAAGCAAAATTACACCACAAGCTATCACAATAGTTGATATCAATTTATTGATGGTTTGTCTTAGAATAAAACAGATGGGGTTTATTACAGATCACGATATTCAACTGCTTTTACTATGAAAGAAACTGTGACTATTTAAAAAATACGATTGAAAAAATACATTGGTCACGTCTTAAAGTTGTTTCTCAATATTTCCATTGTTTTGTGCGACACATCATTTACTGAACATTAATTTAGAATAACACTTGGAATAAAAGTCAAGTATATGTAAGCAAATTTTCCCTAAGCATCAGTAGCATTACTCAATAACTCAGAATTCAATCCAATTATCCAGTTCAATAATTTTTTTAAAATCGTAAAAACTGCTTACTAAATTATGTAGAATGACATATTTTAGAATTCATTGAGGCCCTCGCATTTATAAGATAAAAAGTCATTTCGTGGTAAATAGCTACATTTATCTAAACGGACGCTCTAACCGAACCGCTTTATTACCTCATATCAAATTTGTCACAGTTTTATTTCTAATATTTTAGGATTAATAGTCTCAAATATTTTTCAGTTAATTTTTGATAACAGGCTCCACTTGAGTACTTTGATAGCAGGCAAAATGAAAACTGCCAATTTTATCGAAAATAAGTAATACAAGTCAGAAATACTTTGAGATTGAATGAGACTTTCTCCAAATTTGCAGCTTTCATGATTCTATTCGATTTAATATAATTT
This sequence comes from Trinorchestia longiramus, assembly GCA_006783055.1. Taxonomy (NCBI): domain Eukaryota; kingdom Metazoa; phylum Arthropoda; class Malacostraca; order Amphipoda; family Talitridae; genus Trinorchestia; species Trinorchestia longiramus. The sequence continues at coordinate 76,233 of VCRD01001780.1, forward strand.
TCCCCAAACTGTAGCAAATTAAAAATGTTTTCACGGAATCCTGTAGAGCAAAGGCAAGTTCTTAAAAAGTAAGTCATGGATATTTTTTCTAAACCTAGAAAATGTGAAATGAAGAGTTGCACATTTTAAACTATGATGTAGAAAATTGAGTGTAACACAATATTGACAGTATACTATACTGTATAACGCAAACACTGACATTAAGTCTAACGCTATAAAATGTAACGGGAACCATGGCATGGAGTACAATACTATATAGTGTAAAGTGAACAATGACATTATGTCTAATATTATTTATTGTAAAGTGCGCAATGGCATTGCGTCAAATGTTATTAAATAGAACAAGAACCCAGCCATTTTAGCTAACACTGTAAATTACTAAACGAATTATAATATTAATCCCTGAGATCTGTTTTTACCTTTAAGAGGGTACAACTAATACGCACAAAGCGACAAATGGAAGACAAACTGTCAGTTTTTTGTTCTTTTAGATCCGTGGCTCCCAAAATTTTCAAAATATTTTACACAGTTGTCCCCTATAACGGACTTTTTAAAATCGGGTGTCCTGGACGAATGAATATTTGTTCTAATAAATATACTATCGTAGTCCCCTTTCCAGCCCTTCACAGTCTCCCAGGGGACTGCGGTCCCCATTTCGGAACCACTGGTTTAGATAATGAAAAGTTTAATTTTGCCAGATCAATTGAGGGACTATCATTTCCAAGTCGTACTTGCTACCCATAAATAAGTACTGGAAAATATTTAAATATTAGCTAATGCCCCCTGTAGTCGGAAACAGTTGGTGCATACAATTTTTGATATTGGTGAGAATAACTTAGTACATAGAGAAGAAAAGTCTACAAATTAAACTCGTGCATTTTCCTTTTAATATTATGCAAAATACTTTTAAAAAGTACAAGAAACTTAGTTAAAGAATTAATTTCATTAAAAAAAATAATTTTCATCGAGATTTTCTCCCTCTTTGAAGACGATTTTAGAATCTCTCTCACAAGGCTTGCAAGATGGCTGTGCATTCTTTATTGTCAATTCAAGTCTTTAATCATTGATAACCTAATACCAATCTTTACCTCTGCCTCGTTTTTAATTTTTTTATTGCTACAGCGGATAGCATGAAAAATTCTTCATTATCCTGTGGTAGAAACAATCGTGTTAGTTGTTATTTAATAGTGTCTAAATGAAAATAGTGTATCTACTAGTTTTAGAACACTCGAGGGTAGTGTTGATCACTTCCAGAGAATGGATTCTGCAAAAACGCGAAATATTCTCCAACTGCACTGACCGTTTCCAGCCAAAGGAAGTAGTAAATGCTTGTAATATACCAAGGTGTTTGTTCTCTTTATGTGACGATCATTTTAGGAGGAGAAAACAAACATTTATATGGATACACTCATCAGTGTCTCGCTACAAAGTAATTATTGTCATCACTTAAACATCATGCACCTACTCACATCTACAACCAGACTCTCACGAATGACTAGTCCAATCTGTGCAAGTCATCGAACTCTGCGCTGCGTAAGTCGGTCATGTATGGCGTACAGCCAAACTATCCACTAGATCCACTGAGATTAATCACTAGGTTTATGTATTTACCCTACAGGTCATTAGGATTACACAATAATAGTAAACAATAAAATGCCCACACCGTCCAGCTTATCATAGGAGGAGGGGAGATGCAAGTAAATTAAATGTTGTAATTTACTCGATGTCAACGAAAATGCACATAAAATTCAGGCATAATGACAACCTGTATTTATATATTATCTAAAAAAAAGTTGCATGAGCATCTAGTGCAATTTTTAGAGCTATTATAAGTGTTATTGGCGTTAAAACAGCAGGAAGTAAGTTTAATACTGGTTGTAATTTCCGTAGATTTATTGAAAAATATCAAGAAACTCATTACCTCAGCTTTATAGTCAACCAAGAAGTGCCCCTGCAGTCTCCTGCAGTGTAAGGAGTGCAGCTGAAGATTTTGGTAGTCTCCTAGCGGGTCAAACTTCAGTGACGCTCTCAGGTCCCCTCTTTGTTGTATCAAGAAGCCCCGTAGAGACATATCCTGGAACATCATACTGTTTAAAAAACACATATGTATACAGTTATAGCTAATAGCTATAGGTGGCATAGCTAAATAGATCTTCAACAATAGTACAGGGTTGGAGCACGGATAGAAATGCTTAAGAATTTGCCATTTTTACTACTTTGCTAACCTCTATTTTCAATGTAATTAATAAAGTTTTAGTCTTCGTACACTGCAAGGCTAAATAAAATAAAAACACCAGAAATAAAAGGATACGTAGTTGATGATGCTTCATTTTTATATGTGCACAACACAGTGACTTGGCAAGTTCCACGTTTTTAGAAGTTGAAACATCCTTCGACCACAAAGTATCAGTTCGGAAAATATTGGCTGGTGACAACGCTTTCAGGGAAATAAAATGAAAACAGCATTGCAGATATTTTGATACCGTAGGAACACAGTGGTTCATTTAAGAATTTATAAACATTATCGACACTTGACTTTAAAAACGAAAGAGGAACATCGCCAGACAATTTCAGGTGATGAAACGGCTTATCAGAACGGTGGAGCTTGAGAACATTCGTTATAAATCATATAGGCTAATAAGGAGTCATTTTATGTCCCCGAAGGCATTCGGCATGCCATTTGAGCCATTGTTTATTTCTCAAAAAGTGATGAACGGAAGAAACTGGGAATAAATATAAGAAATATGAAACTGATAAAATAGTGCAACAACCGTTGCAAAATATCAAGACAATAGTAAAATAATCTGATTACCTCCCAGGGGTTCGATGGATATTAAATATCAATCAAAAATTTTTATGCAGTCAGTAATAAACTTGAAAATTAGTCTCACCTTTTCCATGGAGGGATGCGTCACTGTCGATAAAATCCTTCTCTCTTCATCTTCCTTCCAGCCGTATTTTACGATCCACGTTTTCCAGTTGAGAACATTTTCAGGCATTCTGTTTTCATCGAACCAGACAGCAACAGACAAATGACTAGCACTTTGCAGATTAGCGTGGTTCGTCGCTTGGGGAAGAATTTTTTTAATATCTTCGAGTAAGGAAGATTTCAAATCATCGTCTTGCTCAAAACTAATGTCTGACGATCTTGACACATTCGACTCTGTATTTCTATGACTATTGGGACTTAATTTTAACTCTGAGTGCCCGAAAGAATTTACTTCATCGCTATGGCTGGAGGACGATAGGTTGGAGTCTCCGTGAGAATCGTTGGATTGATCATGAACAGTCGACGCTGACAAATGATTCAGCTGAGGAGTTGCGTCACTCTTTGGTCCGGAAAAGCCCATGAAATTAGCTACACAAGTTGCCAGTTTCACTTGTCTTGAGCCCAAAGTTACTGTGACGTTTGCTGGAAAATAAATGTGTCGGTTTGTTTGCGTGCCTGATTTTAAATAATATCAAAGCGTAATGACTATTTAATACGAATCCTGATTATACTAATGGAACAAATACTTAATCTTTGTCGCGGATATCCGTTAACAAAATTTAGGACATTTGAAATACCTTCGGTTACAATGCTACACCCAAGAACATTTCAAAATTTTCCACCACAATCTAATCTTAAAAATGATCGATAAATTACTTCCTGAATTATTTATGAATTATGTACCAGCTTTATGTACTAAAATGCCTGCTAAGGAGATACTTAGAAATAAACATCATTACTCTGAAGTGTATTTTCATGAAATACCATTGATATCTATATGAAAGGACGAAATAATCGATTTTCATGAGTTATGAGAGTGGAAAAGCATAAAATCCTGTGCATAGTTTACCGAACAAAAAATTACTTGCTTATAAAAATTCAGATAATGTAATGCATATCCATTTAAGTTCCATCATTCTGCTCTATATTTTTGGGCTGCAATGCATTCAAGTGAAATATATTAACTTAGTAACCCCTATAAACCTTAAAACCGTTACCTGTCATTAATTTCTTACCTTAAAAAAGTAATCACCAGTGCTTTTCAGCTTTCAAATTACTGTTAATACAATTTAAAGGTGTTCTACAAACTGAAAATTGACGTCCGGAAAGCATATGAAATTTTCGTACGAACGATCGCGTAGCGAGACTTCCTTAACCTACAACATAAAATATGCGTTTGAGCTCTCGACAAATTCAAAAGTAACACTTTCACTAATGTTTCCTCTTTTCTCGCTTTCATTTACCTTCGGAAAATTTCCTGACAGCCATTGACACCTGAATGGCTCCAACGGCTATAGAGTGGCTGCACAGGGCAGTGGGGCAACGCTCCCTCTGTAGTCTTCCACACACACTAAGTGTGCCGTCCACCTGTAGTTAATTTAATGACCAAATTAGGATATTACTCTGTAAAGAACTTTTCTTAGCATCCTTTATTTTATAAAATTATATGATTTTTATTCAACTACGTGGCCAAGGATACAAAACGAAAGAAAACTGGCAGTTTTTAGCTCGGGCTGGTGAAAATGTCAAATTATTTTTTTCAAATGTGAATGAATAACAAATTAGTGGCAGAAGTTACGGTTTCAGCAGCAGTGAATTCGATGCTGTGTTGTTGCCACTGGCCCTCCGCTGCACCGTCTTCCAGTGGTTGTTGTTCCATCGCTTCCATTAACGCTAAATGTCCTGAATCATCTGGAACTGCTTCGTTGAAACCACTTCCAGCAACAGCTTGATCTTCGTCCATAGGTTGAGAATGAGGTTTGTTCTCCAGTCCAAACGATGGACCTCTTGCTCCAGTAGAATGTATCATAGTCTCAATATTTGCTGCGTCAGTTCTTGAACTTCGACTGCTGGCATTAATATCATGATTTATTGAGTTTGAAACCTGATTACCGGAGTTGTTATCCTGCTCAACGACGTTCGTAGTTAAATCATTTTCTACGGAAAGTTGAGGCCCTTGAATGTCGGGAATAGGAATGGAACTCCAAAGCAGAGAATTCAGAGCTTCCAACCTAAGCTTGAAAGACTTGGAGTGATCGCTGTTCTTGGTTACACCTTCCGTCAAAAGCCTGTGAGTTGGATTCAAATGATATGAATGAGACACTTAACGCTTCAACATGTAACAGTAAATAAGAGATTATAATTCAAACGATGTCAATGGGACACCTAACGCTAAAAAGTTCAGCATGCGACAGTAAATATAAGATTGATCTTAACTTGCAGGTGCATTCTCACTAAATACGACACAGATAAAAAAGTTTAAAGTGAGTTAACAGGCAGTAACAACAAAACGATATACAAGAAATATTACATAATTTCGAGTTCAATTAAGGTGCATTTGCTACAAATACTGAAAATAAATTAGTGCGATAAAATTTATCTAAATTTTCTAGAACACAGACTGTAAACTAAATTTCCAATTCCAGGTTGGAAGACGCCGGTACGAAATTTTCTAATGGGTATTGGCTTATATAAGTCCTGTTAATTAAACCCTTTTGAAAAATACTGTTCTTAACTAAAATGCCCATACCTGGGTAATAGCCTTATCGTAACCCAATAATAGATCACTTATCAATATTTTACAAATGTTTTCTTGTAGCATTGACCTCGTCAACGTCAACTCATTCATCAGTTCTAGGATAAAGTACAGGCTGAGTTGGTAATGTTTTTCCAAGCCATGACTATAATATGAAGAATACTTTGATGTTTACTGATAGGAGATCGTACGACCAATATATTTAGCTATCGTTAAATTACTTACCAATTCCATTTTAACTGTAAGGTATTAAACTTTTTTAATGTCTTTAAGGATCTGTTAAAGCGATTTAAAAAAAAACAATACCAACATATTTCACTGGACTGATATTAAAAGACAAATATTCAGTGAGCGAAATTCTCCTTGCAGTATTGTTCGAAATGTGTGAAAATACGATACTTTCAGTCAATAAAAACTACTTTCTTTATTATTCGGTACCGGGAAAATCTCATGGTCATTCTAATCAGGCATAATTTTCTTAAAAACTGAAAGTAAAAAGAGTAGCTCGCACAGTAGCACTACCGACATGTACTCTATGTACACTAGGACTCTAGAAGGTTGCAAATTTTTTCAGTAACGTTGTTCTCTTGTCAGTTTGAAAGCTAGCATCTAGCATTTTGTTAACCTAACTCCGTGATATTCATATACCTGCTCTATTTTACAGACTAATAACGTACTACACAAAACAGCCTCGGATGTAGACGAAAGTATCTGATAGGACTTAAGAAGTCAGCATCGCTCCTCATGTTGCCATACTGAGCAAATACTACGCCTCAAGTCAAGATAAAAACAATGAGTAAACGCTACCTCTCAACTCTAGATAGACATACTGAGTAAATGCTACCCTTTAAATCAAGATATAAATACTGAGTAAATGCTACCCTTTAAATCAAGATATAAATACTGAGTAAATGCTACTCTTTAAATCAAGATAAAAGTACTGAGTAAATGCTACCCTTTAAATCAAGACAAAAATACTGAGTAAATGCTACCCTTTAAATCAAGATAAAAATACTGAGTAAATGCTAAGCTTCAATTTCAAATAGACATATCAAGTAAACGCTACCCCTCAAATCAAGATGAACATAGAGAGTTAATAGAACCTGTGAGCAAAGGACTTGCTCCACGACCAGCTCACCTGAAGCATCGTGTGGGGGAAGAACACACCCCGACTAGCAGGTGACGTGTGAGAACACCCGCTCGACTGGTCACCCTCAGCATCGGCACCTCACCCACTGTGATGTTAGTGGTCACCTGAGGAAGATATGTGGTGGATACGTTGAGTTATTTAAGTGAATTTTGTGACGTTATTGTAGGTATTATACTTATTTTAGCAGTATTTATGGTTTAAATATAGTTGCCAAAATATCATTAAAAACTATTGTATTTTATGTTCTAAAAGATTTTTTAACTTAAGTGCTCAAAGGGCATTTCCCTTGGAAAATCAGTCCGCTGAAAAACCAAGACAGGGTTAGTGTTTTGTTACGCGAATCTCCTAGCAGAGCTTCATTAGACACTCTTAAGTATTTGAACTCTTGCTACAGGTGAGCAGCCGGGCACCCAGGCAAACGGGCAACCAGGCAAACGGGCAACCAGGCAAACGGGCAACCAGGCAAACGGGCA
>VCRD01001780.1:89827-106465 GCA_006783055.1 Trinorchestia longiramus
GAGCTATATCATTCGCAGGAGAGCTATATCATTCGCAGGAGAGCTATATGCTATATCATTCGCAGGAGAGCTATATCATTCGCAGGAGAGCTATATCATTCGCAGGAGAGCTATATCATTCGCAGGAGAGCTATATCATTCGCAGGAGAGCTATATCATTCGCAGGAGAGCTATATCATTCGCAGGAGAGCTATATCATATATATCTAGAAAACGCAAAACACACACTCAATATGCAGCACACGCACGTAACGCACACGGACACACCTTGTAGTCGTGGTACAGCACAGTGCCCCGGAATTCCGCTGTGTCGTTCAGCACTCCTGCAACGCGAGCAGAAAACTCCTCGCCATCCAGACTTGCCTGTTCAATAAAAAACACTTTTTACTATTACTTCTATAAATGAAATAAATACGAAAAAAGTCGGAGTAACGGAACTCCCATCACAAAAGAAAAAGAATTGATGCAGGAACAGTTTTTACTTTTCATACACAAAACAATTTTCGGAAAGAATGAGATGAGGTACTTGAGGGTAATAAAATTATTTTTTCTGCATGTGAAGTACAGATAAAAAGAAAAGTGGAAAATTTTCATGTACAAGGTCAAAAAGATTTGTTGTTTCAGGCTAAAATTTCTCAACTTATCGCGGTGATGCAGTACTCATCGTATCTGGATCAACTAAACTTTTTAGTTCGTCTATTTTATATGAATATTGGGTAAATATTATGATACACGTTAAAATATGTAGCAAGTAAAAATAAGAAATAACATTAACATCCTACTCTGACTTCTTACTTGTGTTCCGTCTTCTATTTCTAGAAATTGAAAAAGCTGTGGCACATCTGCCTTGATAAATCGTGCCAAATTTCTCCTCATGGAAGTTTTTCTAGTTAGGTTCACGTTTTTCCGGGTTCCATTAAGTTTTTTCACTTGTGTGTACCTCCATAAACAATATGATTGTAATCTGACATAAGAAATGTTGAGTAATGGATAATTACTAAAGCATATCGGAGTCGAATTCAATAGTTTTTATATTCTTTTTTATTACAGCAGACAAATTAAAAAATAAATATGCATGAGAGGATGTGATAAAAAACTACGGACGGACTCATACAGTATGATAGTCTTATAAATATGTTACGTTGAAACTATGGAAACAGCAGGTGCGTCATTATACTTTTCCTCAAATCATTTATACTTTGAACACAGATGGTGTACACCAAACACATCAATATCTTGCATAATGTCGATCATTTGTCACGGAGTGAAATAACACAACAGTGACTACTTTGTTTATTATAATTCACACCATATCTAGAATCTAAAAAATATCTGACCAAAACACACCTCAACCATTACCAACCTCCATCAAATAACGATGCCGCAGTGGCACAGGCAGAGCTTGTGAGATGTTCAGGGTTCCTGTGGACGTTGCTGAAAGGCGGAACTGCACAGCGCAAGCACTGGTCCAAACTGGTACGTTGTTTGCCTGAATTCTAGTGTCAGCGCTCAACTGGAAGAATAAAACAATACAAACTTGACAGACGGTAAAATATCTGTGAATAGACATAGTAGAAAGGAAGAAAGTATCTTTAAATCACTGTGTATTTGATTGCTGTACCCTATGAGACGACTTTCTAAGGTCGGTAGTTTAAAAATTTTGCAAAGTTAAGTGGTGAATTGTGCGCACAGAAAAACTAGTGATGTATTTTTTAAAGATTGTCTGTCAGATACAGGAAATTTATTTGTGTATCAAGAAAACTAGACTTGAGAAGCGAACTGTAACTGTAAAATCTAACATAGGCTAACCCTAAATTACTGGCTTATATTCTGTGTGTACTTTAAAATGAGTCTTAAATGTTGTAATTCATTCACGAAGAAAATAAATTCATTATGCAGCTTAAGCTTAGAGAATGGCAACGTTCGGTTACGAAGATAAATTGCAACTTCGTTTCTCGTCACTGACAGAGGCAACATTGTGGCTTCTACAATTCATGCTTCACTTATCTACTTTTAAGTTCTTTTGAGAAGCTATTCATGTTCTCAGTATCAAAAAAAGTTATTTTCATATTAGTAATTCATACCGTAGTAATTTGTCATCCAGTAATTCATACCGTAGTAATTTGTCATCCAGTAATTGATACTGCGGTAATTTATACTCTATTTATCTACGCAAGAGATTGATACGACACTTCATATTCAGCCCTGGTGCTGTACTTAGACTTGGGATTAGTCCGTTTTGCAATTGAAAAAAAATTGCAGTCGTGAGACTCTTATAGGTAGTGATATCATGTCAAAATTTGGTTGATAAATTTGAAGTAACTCCATTGGAGCTAACATAATTTGAGATAAGTTACCCATATAACCCTTAAAAGCGACAATTTATCAGTTAAGGGTACATTTTAAAAATAGTATACAACGAAGGTTACGAACTTCCATGCCGGTGTTCCGACCGTTCTCTTTCTGAAGAGGCCGGTGTCGACCAATGGCTGCCACTTGCCAGTCCTTGTTGCCGATGACTTCAATGTCAACACTGTGAAAAGAAAGAAAATATTCCAGAATTTTTACGGGCTTTTGTAATCAGATTTATTGAGGAATTATTTTAATTGTATTAGTTGTGTTTGATCACTATGTGAATTGCACTGAAAGTAAATGGTATTACCATTTTTAAATACAAAATAAAATAACTTGATCAATAAATTTTTCTTACTGGAGAAATTTTGTAAACAACTTGTATTAATTGTGTTGTGTATACAAGTTCTAGTACGGACTTGAGTGATCATGAGAACTAGTCTTTCAGCTAATACGTTCAGAACATAAGTTTGATGTCATACCCCAATTTTTGAAGTCGATTGGCAGGAAGTTTACGTTGATTGCGGTACAGTCGGTAAAAATATAACTAACTGCACGGAAATTGAAGTTAATCCCCCGATAAAGAAAAAAGTTAGCACGCTAGAACTTAATTTATTAATCATTTATGCTGTGTAATGTGGGGACGAGTAACCACTCTTGTAAGTTAATCACAATGTCAACATACCAGCAGCTCTAGCCATTCGGCTACTAGGGACACTTCTTATACATGATAAAATTGTATAACCATAATTTTAACGGTATCTTTTGATTTGAAAATAAGTTTTAAGCCTTGTTAAATATGGAGATCACAATTCAAATTAAATACTACTCTCAATTTTTTTAAAGTTTTGCGCAGTAAGTTGAAACTTAATCATGATCGAAACACTTATAAAACCAAAAATCGGGTATTTGTCTCATATGTAGCCGCACTTATATCCATGGATTTCTGTTGATTATAAACAGAGAAGATTTGCAGTCAAAGAAACATGTTTCATTGTTCAGCAAATGAGAGGGCAGAAAATTTGGACGCCATGTACCGAATATAACAGGTTTTATACGAACCATACCTTTTATCCTCACCATTTTTTAATCAGAAATGTAATTTTTTATCCCAAAAAATTCTGTTCGATTCGTGCTAAATTTTTTCACAAGTTTGAAAAAAAATAGATGGGAAATTTCAAACTAAGAAATTAGTTGTTGACTATATTATATGTACATCTTTTGATAACATTAATCGTTTCCTCTGAAAACTATACAAATGTTTAAATGTTCATAAAATCGTAACTAATTGAGAATCAATTCTAAGATTTCAAAAAGTTTAACTCCTAATCGCTGCCATCATTATTACAGACTTTGCACAGAAATACTGTTCATAGTGCCATTTATGAAGATTGCTTCGGCATTTCATCTACTGGAGAACAATTCAGGCAAACTTTTGTGCTCTATTTTCTAAAATTGTTCAATCCAGCCACACTTCCATACCCTATGCATGTTATTTCGCTCAATCGAGCGTCTAAACGACAGCATGTTCCAGTTGAATGAAAGGAGTAGTTAAAAATGATTAAATTGCGCTCTCTCCAAGCACGACACTGACGTTTACAATACAGCAGCACAACTGCTAACAGCTGAGGGCGAAACTTGTGCAAAAAATGCCTAAAGTTTTTGTATTAGGTTGTTACAAAAATAATGGCCGATTTCAGAAGCCTTCCAGACCTTCGAGCAGCCATCATTTTTGTAACAACCTAATATCTACACTACAGATTCAACGTAGGAATGATTTAAAACATAAAACATCACGCAGGGCGTTGGAAATTATGACTGTGCCACTGAACCTGGAATAGTTCTTGGACATAACATTTCATATATGACGAAAATCCTTACTAAATAGTGATCAAGTCAAATTTTACCTACACAATTAATAGTTCTTTAACAACAGTTCAAAGCTGTAATTTTTTCAATTAACCGAGATTCTGAAAAAAATGCATTAGTTTTTTCCTCTGGTTCACCCTAGTGAAATTCTTGAGTTTGTCTAACCTTCTGAATTCGACGAAGGTTTTCACTCTGGAGGTGAGCGAGTCGATAAGAGCATCTTCCTCTCCCATCCCTCGTACTCCGAACCCCAGCACCCCCGCTGGCACGTACTCCCCCTCTGCTATGAAGCTCACTTCTTTTAGCCCCAACTGGCCCTCCACCAGGAGGAAGCCGCCCTTAGCTACCGAGGGCGTGGCGTAAGAATCTGCTCGCGTATGCTCGTATGCGTTACATATCACTTCTTAGGAATGGATAGGGATAAGCATTATGGACATTTTTCTGAGAAAGAGCTACCCAACAAGTTTTTGCTCTTCCAATGTATCAGAAATGATAGGGCGTATATTCAGTACACTAATCATTATTTCACCAAGAAGGGAATCAAAATCGTACGTACTTTCTTTCTGCTTCAGATATTCGTGATAACTGTGAAGTAAATTATAATTAATTGGAAGAATCTTTTCATAATGTTTTTGGAAGAAGGTGATGCCCAAGATGTTAATACTTGGACACAATGACGGGCAAAAACTTTCAAAAGCTTAAAGTTAGGTCAACATGTACTGAAGCTAATTGGTTAAGCAAACACTGAGTATTCTTAATTAAAAAAGTGTATGGAGAAGAGATGACTGAAAAACGCTTTTCATTCCGAAAGATAAGCGTCTATCTACCTCCGAAGATGGGGTTATACAGTAATGGCTTCCCATTTCATTCAAAAACAATTTATCACATGAGGTTCTTTATAATTAAAAATTTTACAAGACTAAAACAGACATGGACCTGCAACTCTATTGCTACTAAAGGTAATAGTGTCAGTGTTTGTCTTCACGTCTTCATGCTTTCCAGGCTTCATACTCAACACGATCAATTCACTAAATAAAACAGAGGCAATCCAAGGTTACTTCTTAGTAATTTCTGATATAAAAGCATATACCTGGATTCTCAGTAGAGGAAAGTGACGACGGTTCTGTTGGTGTTGCAGAGCTGTTATAAGTTGGAGATAGAGTAGATGCAGAAGTAGGTGGAGTTTCAACGTCAGATCCCCATCTGCTCAACTCCACTTGAGTGGAAATGGGCTCCCAGTAACGGGCGTTAGAAGTAGCTCGTATCTGGAGAGCGTCATGGTTAGGATTTAGTACAGACTCGTAAGCAATTATCTTGTTAAAAATATTTCGAAATAAGGGTCAGTAAAATCTTTCACAACTTATTGCAAAGGTTTGTAATAGTTTTTAAGCAATACAACCGAAACGTCATCCCTGATCATACAAAGACAAGCAAAATACATGCGTTTACATCTGTGTCAGGTGCACAGAAATCACATGAATGTTGCTGGTCAGCTTGACCTTTGAACTACACAAGTTGATAAAAGTTGACAGAACCAGACATACTTCTACGAGTACGTGGATTAAATTGTCACAAACCATATTACAGATGAATTAGAAGTGACGTGTATACGTTCAGAATTCTTGGAAGTGTAATAAAAATTTTAAAAGACCTTGCATAGTCAGCACTACTTTAAACTTAGCTGTCAAAGTATCTTCTACCAACTCTCTTGTTGCCCTAACATACAGGGTGTCTAAAAAAAATTGTACTCACCCTTTAACCGTTGCTAACATGCTGTCTTCTTTGTGTTGCAGGTGTGAGGTTCGAACCTTTGCGAACATGATTCTTTAATCACATTTAATCATGTTCGCAAATGTTCGAACCTCACACCTGCAACACAAAGAAGACAGCATGTTAGCAACGGTTAAAGGGTGAGTACATTTTTTGAGACACCCTGTAGTTGCCCCCCAGCCACATGTTCCATTGAGTACCCTTATGAGATACACCTCTCAGTAACAGAAGTCACCAAGCCTCTACTAAGTGATGCTTTAGCTCTTTTGTCTTCTCGATATCAAACGTAGCATCCATGCTTGGTAGGCCAGGGTCTATGATCTACTTGACACGACTGGTCCATGGAATCGGAGGCGAGAAAGCTGAGAGTCTCTTCAGTACGTGACCATATACATTATTGTTGAATGTTTATGCTATTAACTATGAAGATGATAGTTTACAAAACCTACCATTGCATGAACCTGTTATGTTATAAGGTTTTTCATAAAGATTAGCCCTTTCATTTAAGGGCTCTCACCACAAATTGAATGCAACTTTCCTAGCAATATGTATTTTATTTTGCGTGAAAAATTAGACGCACTTCGTCGACAATGACGAAGTATACTTGATATAACCTCACATCGAAGAATGTTAGAACATAATATGCACAGATACTAGTTCAGTCCAGAGGTTACTAGAACGATACTCGTACATTTATTGCTCCAAATGTTAATGAATTGTGAAACAGAAACTTGGTTACCATTGCTCCCAAAGTAACCCAGAACAAATTTTTATAATTAGTATTGCAGAATGTGTTTCAAATTCAGCATACATGAAGATCGGTATGATTTCTACATACGAGTACGATGTAAGTTATATACTTTACTAATCAAAACACGAAAAGGAGTTCATGTTGTACACCTTTGTTATCAAACAGAAGGTTGCATCCATAGAAAAGGGTGGTGTCTCATATTTAATTGTTTTAGAGTCTTCCCCATACAACTAGTCATGACAGTATTAGACAGATAATTTCATGTAATGAAAAATCTAAAAATGACTTTACCAGTTTCGACTTATCCAACAGAAGTAATACTCCAGACCCTACACCTCAAACTCAAACCTACACCTAAGAGCAATTGACATATACCTTACATCATTTCCAAACTATTTTAAAAACCTTTTCCCAATAATTGAAAACAAATCTCCCACCTGCAGGACAGTGTCGCTCCTATAAGCGGTGGAGACGTCAGTGAGAAGAGAGACCTCGAGCTCTGCCGTGCGAGTGAGGGGCGATGACAGCAGCACTGACAGAGTCACATCGGGCACACCTTGCGGTCTCGTAGAGCTTTCACCCTCTATTTGCAGCTGCAAATTCCAACATTCAGGCATTCAAAATGTATATCTTTTTCCAGAGAATTTGTAATCGAGCTAGGAATTAATTCTCAGTACTGAAATTGAATAATTCTAGAGATATTCAGCAAAAATTAAGCAAAGTATATACATAATATTTGTAATACTTCTCCATAATCTGCTCATAGAAGTAAAGTTAATGAATTGGGAACATTTTCAGCTGAATATTTTCTATCAAATGAAAAATGGTAGAAGTATTAACATGATACGTGAGGAAACAATATCTCCATTGCGAGATGAATTACAATGCAACGAATATAAACGTCGAATTGAAATTCGTTATAAATCTTATGATTCAGGATCTTAAAAGATTTTTTTTAAATTAATATACTGATTTGTTGATTCAAATAATGGGATCTACGTTAAAGATATTTACTACTCCTGCGAGTTTCATTTTGGAATTTTATGTGAATTAAAAAACGAAAATTTGGCGCTGAAATCGAAAAATTCGATGTTCTGCGTTAAGAGAGTTGTGATTAACGAGTCCCTAAACGAAATGAAATTTAAAATTTTCGGTGTACTCAAGCAGCTATTGAACATTTAAGTTGATGTTGCAAACATTTATGTTCTTGAATAGTATTTATAGGACTTATAAAACAATAAACTTTATGGTTATTATTTATAATAATTTTCTAGTTAATTCCATTGAAAAATTACAAAATTATTTTCAAGAGTAGTTCATGCAAAAGGTTTATTCTGTATGAGGGTTCAGTGATACAACAAAGCACCCAGTTTGAAGTCCACCTAATTTTAGGAACATCACCTGACCGTTGTGTAACGAAAACTAGGCTAGAACCGTTCAGAAATTTTAAGACGAAAAACATTCTGACATTGCAGTGCACATCGGAAGAAAAAATTCGAACGATGAACAAAATAAAAAAAACAAGAACACCGAAATGATAGGTGACGATTTAAAATGAAAAGAATCCAAACCATTTGAATAGAATAAAATTCAGAATTAAAGTACGTATTTTAGGTGCATTGATGCATAATTCAAGTAATATTCTAGATTAGAAATATTTTAAATGAACAGAGAGAAATCTTAACCTTGTGCTGCACTCCGGAAGGGAAGACAACTTTGTTGAAGGATGAGAGCAGGGCATTGCCTGGAGTGAACTGCATCTGAAGTCCGGATTCAACTTCCAGTCTGCGGGTTTCAACAGCCTCAAAATTATTGCATTGGGACGCATTTTATTAAAAGAGAACTTGAATAACTCTAGCGCTTTATTAAAAAAATGTATTATGTTTCTACACAAGGATACACAAGGTCAAAAATGAATTGTTAGACTTTAGTTTTAGCTCGACGAAAATAAAAACAAATGAGAAGTCGAAAGCAGGATCTTAGTATTTACACTGCAATTGTGATTGTCTGTATGATAGATGAAGGCAAATATCATGAGAGCAAATGGCTTAAAAAATACAGAGAGTTGAAATGTTTGAAATTACGTACACGGAAAACTTTGTGGCTAAAAACTAGTCCCTGAGCTCTGTAGCTAGGGATGCACCTGGAAAATTATTTACGTACACGCTGACGAGAGCAGACATTATCATTCTCCCTTTTTTCTTTGAATGAAGTACAACTTAAGTGGTGGACTTAAACAATGAAATTCCACCTTGTGATACATTTGTTTATGGAAAAGGGACACAAAAATGAGTTTTTTAAACCTATATTGAAAGAAGCAGCATGCACAGCACCATTCTGCGGTGCCATTCATATACCATGGCAAAGTCACAAACCAAAAATTTTCAATTTATATTGAGAGAAGTAACATAAAAGGCACTATCAGTTGCAGCTATACAGAATTCGGTAACACAACTGCCTTTTATCAACGTAAAACGCATTTAAAAGAAGGAAGTTATGTTACTGGACCCTGTAGGTACTGCAGCTCTCACCTGGAGGCGTCAGGCATGGTGAGCACCACACCAATCTTCTGCTTGTCTCCCCTGGACTCCCCCAACTCAACCACCAGATCACCGCTCCATTTCTCCCCCACCGCCGTCAGCCCCAAGCTTACGAAAAGTTCAAGTCACGACGTTAAGAGCAATGTAGGGAACTGAATTATTGAGAACAATGTAGAGAACTGAATTATTAAGAGCAATGTAGGGAACTGAATTATTGAGAACAATGTAGAGAACTGAATTATTAAGAGCAATGTAGGGAACTGAATTATTGAGAACAATGTAGAGAACT
This sequence comes from Trinorchestia longiramus, assembly GCA_006783055.1. NCBI lineage: Eukaryota > Metazoa > Arthropoda > Malacostraca > Amphipoda > Talitridae > Trinorchestia > Trinorchestia longiramus. The sequence continues at coordinate 99,398 of VCRD01001780.1, forward strand.
GAATTCTTGAGAACAATGTAGAGAACTGAATTCTTGAGAACAATGTAGAGAACTGAATTATTGAGAACAATGTAGAGAACTGAATTCTTGAGAACAATGTAGAGAACTGAATTCTTGAGAACAATGTAGAGAACTGAATTCTTGAGAACAATGTAGAGAACTGAATTCTTGAGAGAACAATGTAGAGAACTGAATTATTGTGAACAATGTAGAGAACTGAATTATTGTGAACAATGTAGAGAACTGAATTATTGTGAACAATGTAGAGAACTGAATTATTGAAAACAATGTAGAGAACTGAATTATAGAATACAATGTAGAGAACTGAATTATTAAGAACAATGTAGGGAACTGAATTATTGAGAACAATGTAGAGAACTGAATTATTGAGAACAATGTAGAGAACTGAATTATTGTGAACAATGTAGAGAACTGAATTCTTGAGAACAATGTAGAGAACTGAATTCTTGAGAACAATGTAGAGAACTGAATTATTGAAAACAATGTAGAGAACTGAATTATTGAAAACAATGTAGAGAACTGAATTATTGAGAACAATGTAGAGAACTGAATTATTGAAAATAACGTAGAGAACTGAATTATAGAAAACAATGTAGAGAACTGAATTATTGAAAACAATGTAGAGAACTGAATTCTTGAGAACAATGTAGAGAACTGAATTCTTGAGAACATAGAAACTTAACTCTCAAATCAGCAGTTCTGAGTTTCCCTATTCAGCAAGAATTTAATTTTTTTCATTTTAGTCGCTGACTTTTTAAATTTTAACTGGGATCTCATGTTGTAGTGCTGCTGAAGTTACAAATGATCAAAAAAGAACGTTAGAAATACTTAGTATTGAACTTGTGATTATATGAGGCCATAAGCATTACGTTGGGCCTGTTTTTCAAACGAGAAATCAAAACTAAGTGGAAACGAAATAAACAGGAAAAATCTGATCCTAAAATTAGAACAGCATATATTTAATTTTTGTCCCTATAAATATAATAAGAGATTAATATACACAAATCATTGAAATTATCAAAGAAAGCAATATAAAAATAAAAATCTGAAATTTGTGCATCATACTTTTCATTCCACTCTATAGGAAATATTTGAAGAAAAATACTACAAGGTAATAATAAAAAATTAATGCCAAGCACAAACTATATTAATATTAGGTTACCTGCTCTTAAAACATACGCATTAATGTCAACACAAACAATTACTTTTTCTGACAAAATTGTTAAGATGAGCTAGACAAAAGTCCAGTATTTTAACAACTGTCAATAGAAAAAATAATATTACAGATCTAATGTTGTACAATAACCCCCTTTCGCAAAATTAAGAACAGTGCAATACCAACACCTGATATTGATTCTATTATTTAAGTATGAAGGTTAAGAGGTAAAAGATAGACTCTAATAGCAGTTTTATTATGTCACTGACGATCTGTAGACAAACCATGAAAAGTATTACAATCTCACTCGAGTTGCATGGAGTTCTCAGTAGGCTGCTGGAGCTCGCACTGGAAGGTCATGGAGTTGCTGAGGTTCCACTTGTCCCAGAATAGTTCTCCACTCAAAAGAGAGCCTCCATTATGCGTAGTTGCACCCACCAATTTGCCTTGTATGAAAAATCAGAAAATATAAGCATACACGTAAATGACTAATCAAAATTACACATTTAATTAATATAGAATTTGCAGCAGGCAATTCTGTAAAATTCTTACTCATGCAGAACTAAATATGTAATTTTTTTGCAGTTCATTTATAGAACATAGAAAAATTTGTTGCATATCATTTGAAATGATTAAAAATAATCGTGACCCAAGTACGATAATTTCTAAACGAGTATCGAAAACCTTTTCCAGATATTTATGTCTTGAAATTAGGATGATAATTGGAATATGATATCGAAGAATTAAATACTGACTGAAGGAAATTAAAAACAGATAGTGGGGTAGTTCTCTAAAAAAATTATAAAGAAATATGTCCTATTTCAAACATTAGCTACAAAATGATCCAGTAATAGATAAGATTCGTAAATATCCGTCTAATAATTTTTCATGCTCATTCAATAATATTTTGTGCTTAAGATTGTTAAATATTTTGTGCTCAAGATTGTAAAAAAACGAATGAAATTTAGTATTGTCATAACGTATTAAATACAAAAGTAATTATTTATTATAAGAAATGAAAAATATTGCAAACATCATAAATCCATGCTTGAATTGAAAAATATTTTTCAAATTTACGGAAAATTTGCTGCATCGCTAGACTAGTATAACATCCATATTAAACATGGACGCTACTTTAAGTTATTAGCTTCAAATTTTATAAGCAAAAGTAGAGCTAGCCTTTATTAAACTTGATACAGCTAGTCAATATTCATTATATTGAATAGAGCGTATGTTTATTTATCAACTAAGCTACTAATAAACACACATACTTGTATCGAAGCATCGTAGTTTGGACGTGAGACAGGAAAAGATACTTAAATCTCAGGTCCAAATACCGTAGACTATTTGTTCATTATACACCACCCCCAAGCTGGCTTAATATAATGAAATATTCCTTCCACAGGACATTGTTGGAATGAGTAGCGTAGAATGCGTGCTTATTTTGAACCCTAATTCATAACTGGAATGATCCAGCATTCACTTAATAGGATATTACAAGAGTACACTACTTACTTGAACTAGAAAATAAAAAACGGTTACAAACTTGGGGAACATGTGAGGAGAGATACGTTCAGTAACTTCCAGGGTATCCTATATATTTTTGTAAAAGTATGAAAACATTGAGCGTACTTGGGACTGATCAGGTGACACATCTTTGTGTGAAGGGGGAATAGGATGAAAAAGAATTACGTGATCTTGAGCTGAACGAAATCTACGTAGAGTAGAATTTTTTTAAACCGGCACACGCTGGCCAAGCTTTATACATTTATTCATTATGTTTTTTCTTCTTTAACTGCTTTAAGCAATTGATATTGTTTTCCTGTTATGTCTAGCGTGTCTATGAATTGTTTGTGGTTACTTGGGTGATATTAACCGGTAACTGCAAAGTCCCATGGGTGCTGGTTAAAAAGACTTCTACTATAGTTGGAATATATTTGCAATTAATACAACTAAAAATAAGACTGATAAATCACAATCCTTTTCTGTAAAACAAAAATGATCCTTTAAAAGAATAATTTCACGAACAGTCAGAAAAGGAACAGGATGAAAGATTCAGTTTAGATAAGTTATGAAAGGAATTTGAAAGATCAGTAATTTAAAAGCATAATAATGATTTATAGAACCCTTTTAATATTTCTTAACGAATACAATGTAATCAGAAGAATTCAAAATATTGTTGAAATTGTTATTCATGTAGCTTATAATAACGTCCACTAAGTGGAACTCAAACTTATTGAGATGAATTCTAGCCAAAAGCTGGTTCTTTTTTCTGCAAGGTAGGCATTAAATAGTCCTTTCATCATAATAAGAATTCATATAAAATACAATAGTTTCTAAGAATCAAATTCTGAGCTCGCTATACTTTTAACAATTTATTTTCGATTTGCTGCATTTTCATAAACACAAAAAACTTATGATTTATGATTGTTAGTCACTTCTCGCGTGTTCACAATACAACTAGTGTGTAAACGGTTGTTCCCATTGATCGTCTTTTCTACTGTGAGAAGGACCTGCTTTTTCAATGCAACAGACTAGCATTGACCAGAAACCTAAAGCACTGAATCAGTGATACTTCCATCATCCAAGAGACCACACTAGGATTCCCTCTTTTTAGTAAGTGTCAATTACACATGTTGACAAACCAGATAAATTTTTACCTGGCATATCAAATCACATGAATTTGCATTAGTGAAATTCACCATCTGTCAGCTTTAAATTAAGAGTTTTAATTTATTTACTCAAAACAGTTCATTGAAACGTGAATACATTTTAGCAGGAATGTTACTGCATTTTTACCACATACTGTATTTTAAGTATAATACAGAAACAGCGTCTGACCTAGGTCTGCTAAATGTTATACAACACATTTTCTGCCATATTTTGGGCCAAAATCAAACTTATTTTGTAATAGCTTCTTTAAACCCTCACGTATTTTTCTATCGCGTATCAATGGAACTAACAACCCAAATAAAAACTTTACTTTCAACTACACTTCATTTCAAATTCATAAAATCTTTCTTCAAGTTTAATAAAGCAGTATCAAAGTTGACTTTACTTTTACCAGAAGTATTCTTTAGTGCATAGAAAAAGACAAAGTCTTGCACAGAACAAACCAATTGTTACAACCCAAGTAGAGGAACGAAGACACCTATAGCACCAAATTCGATTTACACACCACTGAAGCCTATGAAATATCAACAGAACCTTCATTACCTGCTCCTTGCTTCATGAACTGACCTTTTACTTCCTTCTCGCTTCTCGGCAGATAGCATCGTCCCACCAGCTCCACACCACTGGCCGTAGATTGCAAACTTCCGTGCAGTTCTAGCAGGCTACGAATTTTGGCAGTCAGTTTCAATATTATGGCTTCTATATCCGGGAATCGACGGGCCAAAATTTCTCCAGAAAATACGGTCGTCTGATCGTTCACCAAACTGACGTCAGTAGACGCTTCATCAGGCGTCCACTTCATGTTGTGCTCGAAACTGAAGACAAGTGACACATGTGACATCAATAAAACTATCTTTCAAAACTGATATTTACGTCAACAATAAGCGAGTAATATTTTTAAAAAGACTTTAACGGTATCCGTAAAAAGAATTGTGATAGTTTTGACGACTGATATTTGTGACATTTATGAAAAAGTGAAATCTCTGAAGATACATTAATGGTATCAGTGAGAAAAATACGATATTTTTGAATACAGATATCTACGGCATTGATCATAAGACAGCGACATGTAGACAGCAGCATTTACTCCACGATCAACAAGTCACAAACTCAATTAAAGATTATTATGTGCATATGAGACGGAGCGGTACCTCATCGTTAACATTTGCATTATAATTTTTGGAAGCTGATTGATAAAGAAGGTGACAGAAGGAAATAATTAGGGAAACATTTACTTCAAGCGAGTTCAAGACACCCCAAACTATTAACTTCTTTCCCGTAAAACTTGCCGCAACTTGAAACCAGCTGTTCGAAAACATTGTTTCAGCTGGCACTGTGAATACATTAAAAAATTGCCTCGACAAATATTGTATTAGGAACCAACCAGTATTACATTGTAACGTACTAATCTATACCCTTAACTCTCAAGGACAGTGTATGATTGAGATAAATGCACGTGACTGAAATGCCTGTGCGTGAGTGAAGTGCATGTGCGTGAGTGAAGTGCATGTGCGTGACTGAATTGGCTTGCGGAATTAAGATGTACGTGCACGATTGATGCCCTTACTTTAGACGGCATAGGATTTGGATATCAACCCAAGAATGAGCCAAACGGTTCGTTTCTATTGCTGTATTCTATTCTATTTTATATTCTCAAATTCTACGAGAACTCACACACTCCGCCAGATTGTGTCATCACGCGTGGCTGTGAAGTCGTGCATCACAAATGTGTCCAGCTCGCGCCTGTGCTGCTGGAACTGGTCCAGCTGCTGGATGGCCACCTTGAAGCGTCCAGTGCTGCGGTACTGGTGGCTCTCAGACAGCACTGTAGTGCTGTGGCCCAGCACGTCCAGCACCGACGATGGTGCGTTCAGCTCAAAGCTCGACAGCTGGACAAGGCTGTTTTTGTGGTTGAGGCGCCATTCTGGCGTTGAAAACTGATGAAAAATAAAAACCCTGAATGAGGGAAATTACACTCATTGAGCGTCGTGATCCAAGGGGCGCAAGTAAAGAGGATCTACTTTTATTAATTATAAAAAATACACCATTCAAATGAAAGTGATGAGGAAAATTGAAATTAGTTATTAAATTTTGTATAATGCGTACTCGCACGCTTGAGGAAGCAACAGAACACGCTATTAAATACAAGTGAATCACGTACACAAATTTATTTTGAAGAACTGACCTCGTGAAAAAATTTCAAGGCATGGGACACTTTGGCTTACCTCCACTTCAACATCGTACTTGAACGTGTCTTCTGATCTGTCATAAAAGTTAGCCATGAACTTGTGGTTGCCGGAATCAAGGCGTGCAACCACGAGGGATTCCACAGAGCGCGGAGAGACGGACAGCGTGTGCTGGGCAGTGGCTGACCAGCCTTCCGGCTCCAGAGACACTGCAAATGTTTGCCTTTATTCAAGATAAACAGTTCTTTATATTCCATAACTCAAAACACGTACTCTACATATCCCAAACGAAGTGTTAATTTAAATAATTGGTGTTTGTAGTTTTATCTTCGACCACTACTAGTTGACGGCCACTCACAAATGATGGCCAGTCGCAGGGGGCGACCACTCACTGCTCAAACTGTTGCCTAGCTGTAGAGTGGGCAGAGAAGGCATCAGCACTTGCAGGAAGAGTCGCCCGTAGCCCATCTCTGCCTTGCCAGGCGTGCCCTCAGAGTCCTGCCGAGGAGGTGTGCTGGATCACAATGCATGTGTCTAATAACTCTGTATAGTGTTTGCAATAGAAGTGTGTACCGTGTGCAATAACAGTGTGTACCGTGTGCAATAACAGTGTGCACCGTGTGCAATAACAGTGTGTACCGTGTGCAATAACAGTGTGTACCGTGTGCAATAACAGTGTGCACCGTGTGCAATAACAGTGTGCACCGTGTGCAATAACAGTGTGCACCGTGTGCAATAACAGTGTGCACCGTGTGCAATAAAAGTGTATACCGTGTACAATAAAAGTGCATACCGTGTACAATAAAAGTGCACACCGTGTACAATAAAAGTGCACACCGTGTACAATAAAAGTGCACACCGTGTACAATAACAGTGCACACCGTGTAACATAAAAGTGCACACCATGTACAATAACAGTGCATACCATGTACAATAACAGTGCATACCGTGTACAATGCAAGTGCATACCGTGTACAATGCAAGTGCATACCGTGTACAATGCAAGTGCATACCGTGTACAATAAAAGTGCA
>VCRD01001781.1:0-11864 GCA_006783055.1 Trinorchestia longiramus
CCTGTTGTATGTGCGTGTGTATTGGAGGGAATTGAAGGCCGTTACAAAGGCCCCAGCCAAACGCTGGCCCTCGATCTAAGTCTAAAAAGTCTCCTTTGTTTTTTATTTTGGGACGCTCAGATCTAATTATTTAATGTAAATAAAATCAGTGGTGGACATAAGAATATGAAAGAACTAAAAAATTATAGACTGATTGCTCTGGCTGATACAGTAAGTAAGATTTTTTGTGGAATCTTAAATGAAAGGATGAAACATGTGGTAAAAGAACAAGGAGTAATGTGGAAAGAACAGAATGGTTTTAGGAGAGATAGATGTGGTGAAGACAATTTGTTTGTGGGAAGTGAAATAATTGAAAAAAGAGGAAGGAAAATAAAAAGGTGTATCTTGCATTTTTGGATATTGAGAAGGCGTATGATAGAGTAGACCGTAGGAGGTTGCTAGACATGCTAGGAAAAATTGGTTTTAGTGAGAAGATAGTGAACATAGTAAAAAGTTTGTATGAGAATATGTGTGCAGTATACAGGCTGGAAAATTTAGTGATGGGACAGGTGAGGAGTGTAAGGGGAGTGAGACAGGATTGTACCGTCTCCCTGGCTGCTTGGCCTATATACAGAAGAATTAGCAGTATGCCTGAGAATGAGTGGTTTTGGACTAAAAGTTGGAGAGGAGAAACTGAGTTGTTTGCTGTATGCTAATGATATTGTTGTGGTTAGTGAATCAGAGCAGGAACTGCAAATGATGTTGGAGATTGTGGATGGATACAGTTGAGATTTCAAGGGGAAATTTGGAGGAGATAAAAGTAAAGTCATGGTTATAAATGGTGATGAGACTGACTGAGATAGAGAGTGGAATATTGGAGAAGTTAAGATAGGCAGAACTAAAGAATATAAGTACCTGGGATGTATGTTGAGTGAAGATGAATGTACAAGAGCAAAAGGTGAGAAAGTGGTAAAAGCTATGCAGTGGTGGGGAAGGCTAAGTAGTGTGGCCAAATATTGAGCAAATAAGTATGAATGTGTCAGAGGAATTTGGAAGTATGTTGCAGTACCTAGCATAATGTTTGGCATGAATGTTATGGCATGGAATGGAGAAGACCTTGAAAAGTTGGAAGTGCTGCAGAATAGGGTAGGGCGTTTGGCATTAGGTGCCCCAAAATGGATGGCTGCAGAAGCTCTTAGAGGGGACCTAGGGTGGAGTCTGTTATCTGAAAGAAAGGTAAAGGCTGTGTTGAATTATAAGGTGAGAATTAAGCGAATGGATAATAAAAGGTGGGTTAAAGGAATCTTTGAATGGAATCTGAGTGAAAGTCTTTGGGAGAAAATTTGCTGGGGGCATGCAAGAAAACTGAAGATTCAGAAGACAGTTTGTGTTAGAATTTGGAAGAACTATGGTCGATTGGTTGTTGAGAGGTCATGGAGGTAAAGGAATGGAGTGGGATTGTAATAAGTGGAAGAAAAAAATTGAAAAACTAACAAAAGAGTATGGCCTGAACAAATGGAATCATAATATGAATGGGAAAACTAGTTTAATCTGGTATGCCAGTAAGAATGTACCAAGGTTTGAAATGTTTTATGATGGAAGTTTTGGCAGCCAACTCTTGTTTGCCGTCAGATGTAAGGCATTATGTGTGAATAGGCGTACATGGAGGTGGAATGAGGGGAATATAAGGTAATGTCTGCAGTGTAACAGAGGAGTAGAGGAAACAGTTGAACATCTGGTCTTGGAATTTAATAAGTATGAACAGGAGCGAGAGAGCCTCATGGATGTGGTCCATGAGCAATGTGGAGAAAACAAGTGGAATGCAAGGTGTGTTAAAGAGGACTCTGGTATGAGATATCTTGTAGGGCTGGATGAGGAGTGTAACATGACTGTTGTGGATGCAATGAAAGATTTCTTAGTGCATGCATGGAATAAGCAACAGGGATGTTGAATAGGCATTTTTCTTCAATGTGACTGCCTGCTAAGCATGAGGGGCTGTCTGTGACATGCTGGATCTTCCACAGTGATGCCCACAATTGGCTGGTCCATTTGCATGGAATGGCTCAGGGTGGCCCCAGAGGAATTAGTTTGGATGACCCTGGTTCACAGGAGAAAAACTCTGGGATGCCATCCTGTTGTATGTGCGTGTGTATTGGAGGGAATTGAAGGCCGTCACAAAGGCCTAGTACACAGGCCCTGGTGGCTTGTGGTACACAGGCCCTGGTTTCAGTCCTCACAAAGCACCAAAATTTCTCCTGCTTGTGACACAGGGGTCAAAGAAGACTGCCTAACAATCAGCATTTTCTGGAACGTTTCACTAATTGTCATGTTATTGCTTCTGTTTTTATTTATCTATTAATTTTATTTGTTTCTTATTTTTTCTTCTCATCTTTCATTCTTTTTAATTATTTCTCACTTTTTTCATTTATCATTTTGATCATAAGTTTTTCTCTGCAAAAACTGTGCCTTTCTCTGTTGATCATTATTTATTCTATTCCCTCATAATATTCATCTTACATTTTATACCATAAGTTTTTTCCACCATTTTTTCTATGCCCTATCTTTCTCCTATATTTTGTCTTTTTTTCAATCTTTTATTGCTTTTATTTTTTCTCAAATGATTTTTTTTTGTAATTTTTGTTAATGTGTTCTACCTGCCTTTTTATCCCTCTTTTGGCTCTGCCATGCATTCCATCTTTCTTGTTTGTCTTGTCTGTGTTTTTTTATTTTTCATATTTTGTTGTGATCCTTATGTACTTTGTTTCCTTATCTCATGTTTTTTTTCCTATTCACAGTATTTTTTTGACTGCTAAAATTACTGTATGACTGCAAATATGGCTTTTGTCTACTTCTATATACAGTAAAAATTATAAAAACTACTCAGTTCTACTGTTGGTCCTAAGTACATAAAAAATTTACAGCCATGAACTAATACAGGTTGTCCATGAAGTTTCAGTACCATTCCAAAAAATTAGTACAAATGCAATTGATATTTTATTCAGATTTGTTTTATTGTATTGTGTTTATTAAAGTTCTGAATTACATTTTGCATTTGTGTGTTCCAGGGTACTGTTGAAAGAGGTACTGTTAAGACTTTGAGAGACTTTATGGACACCCTGTATTATAAGACTGGGAGTGTTGCCTTACTGCTCTGGCCACTACTGCACAATGGAGTTTGGATGAGGTGTTGTGGCTGCTGATATGAGAAGTAAAGCAATGACCAAATTAGTTCCCTCAAAAATTATTAACTAAAATATATTAATACAATGATGTATTAATAAAAATATATAAATAGCATAATGTATTCATAAAAATATATAAATAGCATAATGTATGCACAAAAATATATAAATACCATTATGTATGCCTAAAAATACATAGATTATCATTATGTATATCAAGTTGTGGTTTTCTTCATATATTCAAATTCTAGGTTTACCTTCACCTTGGACTTTTGCATTAAATAACAAGTAAGTTATGTAAGCCTGATGGATCGCAGTACATGTATTTTTTGTAATGGGTAATAAAATTGGCAGATATTATTGTCATTCCAGTGAAAACTCCAGGCTATCATACACTTTTTTCTAACTGTATGTTCAGCTTCATGCATTCTGAAAGAGTATTTTGTGTAAAGAATTTTGAAATCATTCACATTTCAAATATAGAAATAGAAACAATAGAAATTGTTGACAGATTACTGCTGGCACAGCGTGAAACCAATTTGTGCTTGAAACTAAGTGTGAGAGGCTTGAGAGTCATACTTCTTTAATTCTACCCTCATAAAATGTACACTTTTTTCTGTTTTTCTTTCTTGAAAAAGAGGGTCCCAATTAAATACATTGAAACTCAATAACTTCAGAAACTGTCTGCTGTTGAAGAGAGAAAAATTATTGTATCAAAAAATGTTAATGAAAGTTCATTGACTCTATGGCTAGCAGTTTTTGTCTGTGAATTAAATGCTGTTTACTAACTTAATTTAAGTTGCACAATCTTAAATTGTCAATTTTAACCATGCAGTGTAAGTTACTGCTGTTTCACTTCCTGTAAGTGTTAATGCTTTGTTAGTGTTGTTTTTCTGGCTTCCAAGTATTATATATTTTATAGAATATTCATCAATTTTTAGTTTCAATGCTCCTGAATATTTTCAATATTCAACAAGTTGTGTTCAATGCATGTGGTTCATTTTTCTTCCTATAATTCTCATCTTTCAACTGTACCTACAGTGTAACTTGTATCCTAATGATGTTCATAAAAGCTCTCACATGAAAGGTATCTGTTGCATGCAGTTCAATATTAGCAAGCACAGTGATGCTTTATCTCAGAACATATTACCGCAAGCTGCTAGCCTGTGCAGGTGCATTTGTTCTAGTGCTCTTGTTTATATTGAGCCAACTTTCAGATAGTTTAAAACAAAAGTTGGACAACAATGGAGACCATTCATCAGTGGAGCATATCCTACCAGCCAATTACAGAAAATCTGCCCGCTTTGAGGAACCATATTTATTCAAGGTGGCCAATCAAGAAGAAAGAAATAAGCTTGGTGAATTATTAACCAGCCTTTGTAATGTAAGTATTACTAATTATAATAATTTGTATAAATAAATAAAAGAAATATTTGACTTGCAATTTTAGTGGAAAGTATTTACCTTGTCTCGCTCTAGTTAAGACTGCAGTCTTTGTGAGTTTAGCTGTCATAAACATATAACACTAATGCTGATTATTCATATACTATTTCAATTCATAAAGGTTTCCTACCTTATAAACTTGCAAGAAAGTTCTTACCTCAATTTGACATCTGTTTGAGTCAAATTTCAAGTAAGAATTAGGTAATGATTAAGGTAGATTAAATAATTTTTGTATGGAATGCTTTAACTATGAGGTTAAAGATTAGTATGATATATAATTTTAAAGTATTTATTTTGTAGCTTAAAATATCTTATAAAATGCTAAACATTTTATTAGCATTTCCTTTATAATTTTTGTGTTGTATAGTGGAATTTATAGATAAATGAATGTATAAAATAAATGTTTCCTGAATCACTACCTAAGGCATGGGTCATGCATTATAAATGACATCTTTTTCATCTGTGTTGGATACTACCATGTTTTTTATTGTCAGTTAATCTATAATTGATTCAATATATTAACCAAAATGTCTTGTTTGAATGGGAAAACTTCACTCAGCACTCAGAACTGTTTAATACTACATAAGCAGTTCACTGCAATGTAATCATGTAACTCAAAAAATTATAAAGGTTTAAAATTGTTATAAATTCACCTGTGATGAAAATTAAGTCTAAATTGCACATGTATAACAAAACTTAATAGAAGTTGTTGAGTACTTGCATGTGGCTTGAAAATGTTGACTTTGGGTACTATTAATATCATTATTTCAATAAATTTAGTACAATGAGAACCTGATTTTTTGTTAAATGGGAGAGTAATAGTCTACATATAATTTTTAACAAATTTGAACTTCATTCAGATTCTTTACTAATGCCATGAATGCTGTTTTAAGTGAATAGTTCAAAAGATATTCATGACTTTCCATTATTCAGGGGTAGATTCTTAAATTTCTTTCAGAAAATTTGCAGTTGTTTCTCCTTATTATTTAGTTGTTGAATTATTAGGCACATCTGGTTCCTTCTTATTTTTCTGCTGAGAAGCGAACTTTTAAAGGAAGTTGCTCTATGCTCTATGATGTATTTGTTGGCCCAATTTATGAATTCTTATACCTGTAAAATAATACATGTATGCCACTGTTGAAATGACTCTACTGCAAAAATTGTAGGAAAAATCTAGCCTATTCTCATAACATAAATTTAACCTAATATATCAATCTAACTTAATCTCATAACATAAATCTAACCTAATCTTGTAACATAGACATTACCTAATCTTATAACATCACTCTAATTTATCTATAACATCAATTTAACCTAATTTTGTCATCACTCTAACCTAATCTTATGACATCAGCCTAATCTTATCTTATAACATTCAGGAGGATGCATGCCCTGCGTGTCTAGGCTCTGACCTGTGTGAGGACATCAGCTCTGGCTTCCTCACCCTCTTGTCTGAGGCTGGAGAGTTCAATTCAGACACTCAGGCCACAGAGTACCCTGCCAACATTGGTGTCAACCACTCTGTCAGGCTGCAAGTGAGGCTTTCTCAGCAATTCATCTCAATGATATTAGATTTTTTTCTGTAGAATTGTGCATATAACATTGTGTATTTGTCGATGGGGATGGGGTACTCTAGGATGTCATTTTCTACATGAAAATGATTAATTCTTATGCATTAATTTTATTGATTACTTTCTTGTTAATTTTCAAAACTGAAAATTAGCAAGAAATTAGTCAATATTATAAATCACTGTATATGTGGAATGAAAATTTCTTCTTTGACAGTCAAGAAGAAGCTGCAGTTCTAGAGATGATAACTTAAGGTGAGCTGTTATGTAGGACATTTTGGGAAATTGAAATAATATTTAGTAAATTTAGGTATCAAATGTCAATTGTCTCCTATCTCATATACTATTTCCTCAAAATTTACTTGTCTGAGATGAGCAATCTGTAGACGTTTTTATACTAGATTGTTTTATTCTCAATATTTATTTATTTTTATATGCTATAATTGAAGATTTGCAGAGAAATAATCTATGCATTAATCTCATCAATGATCACTAATCAATTACTGTGCAGCCAATTGTGACAAGTTGGTGATAAGTTTAGCTTTATTTGTTAGGTATGTCATTCTATATTTTTGATTTTTGTTTAAAAAAAAGCCATTGTACAGTAGCATCGGCCTACCTCATGTCTTTAGTTGAGTCAGTTTATAAAAAAGTGTAGCAGCACTCATAATTTCTCTGCTGTAAATTGATGTTCAAATGAGAGTTTTTGGCTCTTATAATACCTGTCAGTATTGACCTACTCAGTGATAATTGGTTACCATAAAAGTTACAAAGATGGAACAGAAATGGAACTAACAAAATATCAACTCACATATGAGAGCAGGGACATATTTTTACCATGTGTTTTGAGGTCATTCTGCCTATCAACTGTTTCTTACAAATTTTTAAAAATCTTCACCTTGTTGCTTTAAAAGACAAAGGATAACCTAATTATTCTTGATAAGTTATTTAAGACAAACAGTTTACATGAATAGCAAGAAAAAGCATGATTCATTTGAGATTGCTGCATACTTTCATTTTATCATTAAATAGAACTCTTCCAATGCACTTTATAGGGATGGACTTTCATTCTTTTTAGTACATAACTAGAAATGAAATTTCTATTGTGTTCTCCAACATTATTTTCTAAATGCACTAAACAGTAATCCTTATTGTGTAATGTTAATGTGCTTTATGAACTGAAATAAGTGATCACGTTTCTCGTTTGAAGTAGGCTGAGTTTTATGATTGTCAATTGGCCCCTTAATAACAGAACATGCATTTGTAGTGTACTGAACATAGGGCTATGCAGACACTGTCTGTCATCAGAAGATCATACGTGGAACTTGCTGTGCTTTTTCAGTGCGGCAGTCATCTATACTGTAGTTTATCAGGCTTTGTTTCCCTCTATGTTGTTCAGGTTAACTATTGAGATATTGTGGTAAAGTAACATTAGTATGACCATATAGCAGAAGGCACTTTGCTGATTATCATAATTTAATGCTTGAGTTGCCTCATTAGGCTGTCTTAAGGTTCAAAATGGGAATTTAATCTCCCAAGTCATCAACTATTATGCAGAAACTTTCAGAAATATAATTCATGTGTGCATGTAACCTCTAAAAGTAAGGCAAATCTAACCCTAATTATGCGAATCGTCGGTCAGTTATGAACACAATTTCAATATTTGTTGGTATAGGAATAAGTCAGTTTAAAATTACTTGTGCTGGCTGTAAACATCAGTAAGCTAGATATCTTAAATTTGATTGGTATGAAGACACCAGTAACTCTAAGTTTTCATCAATAGCCAATAGTTAGTGAGAAGTAGCTCGTAGTTTGTGATTTAGAGCTCACAGTTTGTGACTTGGAGCTCGCAGTTTGTGACTTGGAGCTCGCAGTTTGTGACTTGGAGCTCGCAGTTTGTGACTTGGAGCTCGCAGTTTGTGACTTGGAGCCCGCAGTTTGTGACTTGGAGCCCGCAGTTTGTGACTTGGAGCCTGCAGTTTGTGACTTGGAGCCTGCAGTTTGTGACTTGGAGCCCGCAGTTTGTGACTTGTAGTTCCCAACTCGTGACTGAGCAACTCATCCCTGCCCGTCCAGGTGGTGGACAGTAAAAACATGGAGCGTGCCACAGAGGCGCTCTGTGGCAACGGCGTGGCTGTGGCCAGCTGTGGTGTCAAGTTGGCTGCTGTCAGGTGGCCCTACATCACCTCTGTTGAACCTCTGTCTGCCTCTGTTGCTTACAGCTTCCTCACCGCTATTGGAGAAAACATTTATACACGTCCGTAAGTCGCCGCTGTTCTCTTCTAAAAGTGTGCTCCAGCTCATTCTAGAGAATGAACTAAGCTTACTAAGTAAAGTAAACTAAACACTCATCAGTGTTTAGTTTAGATTAGTGTTACACATTTTACAGGAAATGATTTTGGAGTTTTCACTGTATATTCTATTTGAAAATATTTTCTCAGGAAACAAACGTTAAGCATACATTTTTGGGGGTCGTAGCTGTGCGTACTAACTCATTGAAGTACTGAATAACTTTCATCAGCAACAAAATATCTTCTTGTGTAAAAAATTTTTGTGTTGCAGATTAGAAATAAGTGTGCTTCAATGTTTGTTATTTTTTATGCGTTAAGGCGGATGGTTTTGATCCCATCGCTAGGCAATAGGCTACCTACCTAGATGTGATGACTGTCCATCGGTAGGTAATAGGCTACTTACCTTGATGTGATGACTGTCCATCGGTAGGTAATAGGCTACCTGTCTAAAAGCGGTCACTGTTCATTGATAGGTAAGGGGATACCGGCCAAATAGTAATCACCTTCATTGGTAGCTAGTGGGCTACCTCCCAAATAATGGCGCTAATGATTGCTGTTGCCTCTCAGACTACTGATGTGCCCAACACCGCTGTCGCTGTCCGTGATAGAGGCTGCCTTCGCTTCAGACCCTGTCAGCTCCGGCAGCGGCGTCCCTACGCCCTCAGACAAGCTCAACCTTCTAACTGCACTGGCAGTTGCCCCTGGCTTCACTGTGCAGAAAGTTGGTTATTTTTTTGCCCCTGGCTTCACTGTGAAGAAAGTTGGTTATTTTTTTGCCCCTGGCTTCACTGTGAAGAAAGTTGGTTATTTTTTTGCCCCTGGCTTCACTGTGCAGAAAGTTGTTTTTTTTTTGCCCCTGGCTTCACTGTGCAGAAAGTTAGCTCTTTTTTTGCCCCTGGCTTCACTGTGCAGAAAGTTAGCTCTTTTTTTGCCCCTGGCTTCACTGTGCAGAAAGTTAGCTCTTCTTTTTCCCCTGGCTTCACTGCAAAATCTTTCTTTTCTCTTGCCTCTGTCTTCACTGAAATAAGTTAGTTACTGCTTTTGCTCTGTGTTATTGACTTAACTCATCACTGTTGTATGGAATTATAAATTCTTAAGACTGTAAAAGTTAACACGTACAGAATGTGTAGCATGTTGATTTGATTGATATTTATGTGTGTAGGACACGAGCTAAAATATTGTTCATATTTTTCTTTTTCAGAAAAAGAATTGGGCTGTACTGAGTCACTGTAAAATTTTTTGTACTTTCTCATCAATGTACTTTCTCGAGCGGAATTGATAGACTTACTGAAATATCAGGGATTCCTTGTATACAGTGAAGCTGGTCTCTTATTTGATACAAGACACAGAAAGGAGAATTCATCTGAGTTGAATTATCTTCTTCAATTCTAGTTTAATTAATTTAGGTCTCATGCTAATCAAATTCAAGTTTTATTCTAATTTAACTTCAGTTTCATTCCAATTTTATCCATTTTATTCTAATGTAATTTAGATTTATTTCTAATCCAATATAGGTTTATTTGTAATCTAATTTAGGGTTATGTTTAATCTAATTTAGATTAAATTCTAATCTAAGTTATACATGAAGAAGCGTTCGTAAGCTTTGAAAAGGTGTTCAAATATGAATGGGTTTTTTGGGCAGTTCATATCTCAGGTTAAATTAATCATTGAATTGGCGTTGATTTTTATCAATCTACTAAAATTAGTAAAAATGTACAATTAATTACGGTAAAATGACCATAAATTTTGACCTGACGAGTAACAGATAGGTTTCAGTTGTGGTGGCTGTAACTAAAGCAGCTTTGCGTTTCAGATGACAGAGCGCCTCCAGCTGAGCCCTGCGTCAGTAGGATCTCTAGGGGCGTGCGGGCGCGCGTGGCTCAGCGGCAGGGAGAAGCTCACGCCCCTCGTACGCCTGCTGGAGGAGGCCTGGAGTGCCCGAGCTGCCCTGGGTGCTCAGCTGATTGGCATGGTTGAGGACATGCTCGTGAGTGCTGCTTCCAAGATTCCTTTCATAGTTTCCCGAGTCAGGTAGCTAATTTCATTTGACGTTCTTTTTAATTTCTGGAAATTTTACAGACATGGAACAATAGCTCCTAAATTCACTTCTCTGCTGGGATATTGATGTTGTCTTTTTATTTAATGCTTGTTGTTGATTGGGTGTGTCCTGATGAGCATTCCATATCTTAGCCAGCATTCTTATTCTTCAGGAATGTCATGGTGTACCGATTTTATAATGCTGAGAGTAAAAATCTGTGGTAGGTTCATCGAGGAAGAATAGACTTCATGTGTTGTGCATTTGAATTATGCAAGACTTTTTATTCTTTTTGCTATTAATTGTGTTGATAGTACTTTTAAATAATTCTTACGACCTTCTCGAGTTCAAAAACGCTTCTATTCTCTTCATCTTCTGTTATAATATTACATGTTTAACGTCGTATTCATAAGCCAAATTATAGCCTTCTAATGTATCTTCATTTCAGTGTGATAATATAAATATCTATTTACCTAGTACATAGTTATTTATCAATATGTCTTTGTGTATAGTTATTTATCGTTACCATTATTGTTATTCTATTTAATGCCATAAAGATCTGTAGTTCAGTTTCAAATGTAAGCTGACTATGGACATGTTCACCGCTGTGTGACATGTTCACCGTCACACAGCAACAGAGGTGGTGGTTCCCTTATCTACGTCAAAGAAAAGTTGCAACCACAAATCAAAACCAAGCGAGCAACAGAAAAATCGGAAATACTACATCTCAACATCCAACCGCATCCAGGACAAACTATCAAAATTGTGCTCGTGTATAGGAACCCAACCTGCACGGCAATTGAAGATGACGAATTCTATGATTGCCTAGATATTATTCTTAGTACTCCTCACGAAACACTAATCATGGGAGATTTCAACTTGCCCCACATAAACTGGACTACTCGCCAAAGTCAAGCACCAGGCTCGAGACTTATTGATCTGATGAATACCAATTCCTTGCAGCAGCATGTCAACGAACCAACTAGAGGAAACAACATTCTTGACCTCGTCATGACGACTACTGACCTCAGTATAAATGGCCTAGAAGTCACAGACAAGATCGGTGACCACCAGATGATAGACTTCTCTCTCGAAGTACAAGACCCTAACACAAGGACTCAACATAAACAAGTCCTCGACTATAAACGAGCAAACTTCGAACTAATGAAAGAAGAGCTTGGCAGCTATAACTATGAAGCACTTATGAACAACAAAAACGCCGAAGAGTGCTACATGATACTCAAAGATAAGATTGCAACCGCTACAGACCACCATATCCCCAGAAAGCGAATCAGGCCAACTAATAACCCTCCTTGGTTCTCACAAGAGATTAAACGCCTCATCAATGCAAGACAACATTCGTACA
>VCRD01001781.1:13085-45350 GCA_006783055.1 Trinorchestia longiramus
GCTGCCAGAAAACATAGTTTCTGCTGGCACTGTGAACACATTCAAAAATCGTCTCGATAAATTTTGGACTACGAACCCCCCCAGTACTACATCCTACTAACTATGTCCCTAACTCCTTAAGGTTAATGTATGATTGAGATAAATGCTCGTGACATAAACGCCTGTGAGTGAGTGACATGTGTGCACACGACTAAATTGACTTACGTGGTTAAGGTGTACGTGCATGACTGATGGATTTACTTTTAGACGGCATGGGACTTCGGTATTGAACCAAGAATGGGCCAAACGGCTCGTTCCTATTGCCTTATTCTATTCTATTCTATTCTATTCTATCATTATATTTGAGGTTTGTTGTGCCCCTGAATATGGAAGTTATGTTGTTGCACCCTCAATATTCATGTAGCAGATCACCTCAAGAAGCATTTATAAGAACTGTTCTCTCTTCTTTTATTTTCATTCTGTTATTCATACCCATGCACAAATACGTGACTTGCTAATTTGCAGAATGAATTTTATTGTAATTGCATCTGCTTTCTTTCAAACTGATTTTCTTAATTTATAGTAATTTTATTTTTGTAAGATAAACCTTGAATGGACGTTCTGGTAGCATCGCAGGTACAAATAGTTTGATATTTTTTATAGAAGTTTTGCGTTTCATGCTTGCAATATCACAATTCGTATATATTCTTTCCCAAACTGAAGAAAATAAATTCTCAACTATAAACGTTGCATTTAAAAAAAATATTGATTCGTTTTTTAAATTTTCTATGGAAATAAGTTATTGTGAAAGTTCATTTCCTCTCATTTTATTCACTGGATATTCATTGATTGGTATCTATGAAGCAATCTTCTCCTGGTAAAGCAATAAGAAGAATTGGTGGAAAGGGACGTTCGGAGGTTGAGGACGTTCGATAGTTGAATGTACCTTAAATAAACATTCATGTTTTCTTATCCGCTGACTACCTTATCTATTAATGCTTGCTTTATTTGCGTGGGTTAGAACATGCCTGATGGTATTACAGGAGAGCTCTGAGGAGTGGCTGGTGTTCATTGGAATGTGGTCACCCAATCGCCTCATGGTGTCCAGCGACGGAGAGCTGCTGTTGCAGGACTCCGCCTCTGTCTCCGTCATAGACAAGAGCACTCTGAGCATTGGGGCTTCAGGTACTGTGTTGTGGTGTAGAGGTACTATCTTGAGTCGAGTATTATTATAAGATCGTGCTGCGGTACACACTGCACAATAAGTAGGATTCGCAACCAAACACTGACGTATAACTGTACTTCCTACTCTAAATAATGTGAGTGTTCTATTCTCTGGCATTTCATGTCATTACATGTAGGAGTGTCCGGACGCGCAAGTTATTGGGTGCACTGTGCTGACATTGAGAGAGTTTTGCCAGTACGTGCATTGTTTGCAGGGGAGTACGGAAGGGAGGACGACCTCAACACTCTCGGCCGGGTCTGCAATGGCGACTGCTTTGCGGAGCTGCTGGGCCAGGTACTTGCAGAGAGCCAGTTCCCAGTCAAGCCGCCTCCTTCTCCGAGCCACCAAGACCACAACAGCATCCCCAGCAAACCAAGCCGCGATAAAACCATTTTCAATAACGAGCACAAACCTCGCTCAGAAGATGAGTTGTCAGAGTCCATGCGCTTTAGCAGTCGATCTCTAGCGTTCGCACAGGGTGTGCCCTACACATGCGCTCACGAGGATCTTTTCGCGCACATTATGTACGCCAGCGTGTGTGCATTTGTTCTCAGTGATGACCCTGCTCATCACACCCTCGATTATTTCCCCCAGCTCTCTGGACCTCCTGATCCCCAATATAAAGGTTTGTAGATTAAATTGCAATATGTTTCTGAGCAGTCTTTTGTGGTTGTGTAGTTTTTCTCAGCAAGTTACGTTCATTGATTTGGCTTTGAAGATAAAATTTGTTAGTTCTTTATCTTTTGTTCATCGAACTTGCGCTCTGTTCGAGTCACTCTACTTGGAGAAAAATATCTAGTGAGTGAATTTAATATATTAACTTAAAGCGTGCAGGTTCCGGTGTTGGTTTCTTTTTAAAAATTAGAGTAAGATTTATTGAAAACTAATTGGAACTTTGAAGTAGAGAAATCGGGGTTTTGGCTATTTAGTTTCTTGTTGCAACAGTGAGTATCCTGTCTTTTGAGGCGAGTGTGAATGCGTTGAATTTTTGAATCGTGTGATCAATAGCGTTTCTTAAAGATGAGAAAGGTACCTACTGTACTAGCATGGGACTGTCTACATCATGTCGCACTAGCATGGGACTGTCTACATCATGTCGTACTAGCATGGGACTGTCTACATCATGTCGTACTAGCATGGGATTGTCTACATCATGTACTTGCATGGGACTGTCTACATCATGTCGTACTAGCATGGGACTGTCTACATCATGTTGTACTAGTATGAGACTGTCTACATCATGTCGTACTAGCATGGGACTGTCTACGTCATGTCGTACTAGCATGGGACTGTCTACGTCATATCGTACTAGCATGGGATTGTTCACGTCATGTCGTACTAGCATGGGATTGTTCACGTCATGTCGTACTAGCATGGGATTGTTCGTCATGTCGTACTAGCATGGGATTGTTCACGTCATCTACTCGTATGGGATTGTTCACGTCATCTACTAGTATGGGATTGTTCACGTCATCTACTAGTATGGGATTGTTTGTCATGTACTAGCATAGGATGTTAAATGTATTCACTGCTGTAGCAGACATCCTCATGGAGTTTATATGGTGGTGTTTGAGTGCGACAACTCCAGTGTGGGTGTGAGTATTCCATGAATGTCACTTATGTATTGTATGTGAATCTGAATTCAGCTTATATGTGAATCTGAATTTAGCTTTTATGTGAATCTGAATTCAGCTTATATGTGAATCTGAATTCAGCTTATATATGAATTTGAATTCAGCTTTTATGTGAATCTGAATTCAGCTTATATGTGAATCTGAATTTAGTGTTTATATAAATGTGAATCTGAATTCGGTGCTTATGTGAATCTGAAATTAGTGTCTATGTGAATCTGAATTTTTTGTTGTTAAGTGAATATGATTTCAGCATTTATATTGAACAACTTCTGTTGTGTAGGAGATATTGTGTTATCCCTAGATTCTGGTATGTGCCTTGTTTGTTGTAGGTCCTGTATTTCTTCACGTTTCTTGCATTTATCAAGCAGAGCTTACAAAGTTCAACCTTTGTCAGCTGAGACCTAAAATAAACGATTATGTTTCCTTTCATGTTAATGTGTATGTGTTTGTCGAACTCAGAATTTGACCACAATAGTCTGTCTGTGGTGTGGTTTCTTTGCCTAGGGAGTTTGATGATAAATTTAGTTACTACTGCTGGGTTTTGCATGCCAATCTACTTTTCAATTACGTCATGTTACGTGTCTGTTGTCAGGCTTGCTGCACTCTGCTCCTGTTGACGTTGCATCTCAAGTGAAAAAGTTGTTGAAAGGCTGCGTAGTCGAGACGAGCGGCGGCGAGCGTCTGCGCAGCGTCGAGGACCTCAAAGACTTGCTGGCCGAGGAGGGTGGAATAGACGATGAAGAGAATGATGTGGACTACGTGGATGGTGAATACGAGACTGATCCTGATCCCAACAAGGACCACGAGGATGAGGATGACGATGATGAAGGCTACCCGAGAGGCAGAGACGATTCCAACGACCGCATTGATAGTCACCTTGACAACTACGAAAGGTTTGGTGGCAATCGAGGCTTGTAAAACGATAAGGATTAATATCTGTATGCTTTTTTTTCTTGGTCACCTATGTGCATGAACAGCTAGCTGTCGAAGTTTTACGTTATGGCTATTGGGAGAGTACTTGTGGACTTGAAGGGTAGAAGTCGCAGCCATGCTCAACTTCATTTTTCCTTCGGGTAAGTTTGACTCTCAATGTATATTTATTGAGGTATTTTGCCTTGTTTAACTATTTATTTGTTTTTATATGGACCACCCTATTATTTAATGTAAAGGATAAACAGAGCATTAAGATCAAAGTTTGAGTTAGCTTTACGTGAAACTTGTGATGCAATGATGCTGTTCTGACAGATTAGTGTGATGTTAGCTGTGTGATTTTCAGTTTGATAAATTTATAATATTTCCTACATTGCTCTGTTTAATGTTCGTATTAATTGTTTTTTATTCACTTGTTAGTGACATGCGACCCTCAGAGATTCTTCCATGTCTACTCAGTGTATAGAAATATAAACTTATTTTAAGTTCTACGAGTTTTGATATTATTTAGATTATTTTCGAGTGTGTATGTTTTTGCAAAAAGTCTTGTTATCTACTCAGAGTACTTGGATCGTTAGTGACTAGTTTGGCCTGATAAATTTTGATATTTTTTTCTCTGTATGCGGACGGAACCCAGCAGGTCTAGTTTCTCATACTTGCAGTTGAAGGATTTCCTACTATTTTTCCTATTCAAACATCCGGTTAACATCGCCACTTACACGCGCGCAGATGTGCAACTCAACATCGTGTTTGCATCCAGAACTGGTAGATTTGCTGTCGCTAAACGGAATCGAGGTTTCTCTGGTCCCATGCAGTGGCCTGCTTATACCGCATAAAATCGAATATTTTTACCACATAAAATCGAATATTTTTACCTCATAAAATAGACTATTTTTGCCACATAAAATAGGCTATTCTAATCACGTGAAGTAGCCTGCTTCTGTCTACATGAATTATTCTCTATACTACAACCCGTATCAGAAAAATGCAACAAAAGACTCAACACACTCTGCACGCTAACAGGCATCAACTTCGGACAAGGCAAAGAAACCTTAACGCTGATCTATAAGTAGTACATAAGATTAGTCATTTCCTGCGCTAGCCCAGCTTGGGCGCCCATAGCATTCAAAACAAAATTAAACAAATTACAAACAATCCAAAACAAAGCTCTACGAATCATCACAGGCTCCAGAAGAACTTCACCCACAGCGCACGTGCATGCAGAAACACATGTACTCACCATCCAACTTCTAGACATGAGAGGAACACAATTCTTAGCCTCTGCCATCAACAATCCATACAGTCCCTGTCATTACATGTTCTATCACGCTCCTACACACAGAGCAATCGTAATGACACTGCACAGATATTACGCTGACCTTCACTCTCTCCCCCCCCCGTGCCACCTGTGGGCGCGGGACGGGAGGGAAATCATATCCTAAAACACACACTACATTCACACTCAGAGCACTGCAACAACTAGAACCAAACACCATTCTAGGACACCCTCCTCCTTCAATAAACCAGACTGAAGAAACACTAAACAGAACAGCTGCCTTTCCAGACTTAAATGCGGACACCACCCATCCCTTCAGTCATACAAACACAGACTGGACCCCGCAACCCCGAACATATGTCCCCTCTGTCAAGTTTCTCCACATGACACCAAACATGTGTTGCTGCACTGCCGGGATCTGGCCGTGCAGAGGCGACAACACAACACACACACACCATAACACAACTTTGGAGGATCTCGTGACGGTGGCGTTTTTCTTGCGCGACGCTGGCTGCCTGAGTTGACGAGGGCTGGGGAACGGCAAAACAACCCGTTTCGATCGACAAGTAGTGCAGTATTAAGGGAAATTTAATTTTTATCTGAATTTAAAATCTGCAAAATGTACCACTTTTATACAAGGAAAGCCCTCCATGTTGAGCAACCAAGAAATACCTTATGACCACTCAATACCCATTTGCTCGGTAACTTTGCTTGTAAGTGAAATTGACTGTGGATTTGATTGTACTGTCGGGTTATTTTTTTTCTTTGCTCTCTAGGTTTCTCTGGTCATGTGTGAAGTGTGTGCTGTGAATGTGTATAGGAATCCAACGCCTCGGATTTGATTTACTTCTTGCTCTAATCTAGAAAATGAGGCGGTCATCTCATATCAGGGTACGTTCCAGTTCGTCATACTTCACTAGATGAAAATATACGAGCTTGTTCTTAGACTCGAGAAGTTCATTCTTCACTTTATTTTATCGTTAATGACACCCGTCACACTTGCCAACTGATGACTCCGTTTTCTAGGGCAGGATACCTAAATACCGCTAAGCTTTCTCACGGTTATTACATAGTTTACATCGGAGCTGAAGATATTTTAGAGCCTTTATTTTAAATCGTATTTTTCATCACTGCATGCTGTTTTGAGGGCATGGTGAGAAAACTGGGTTTGTAGTAAATTAAGCAATTAAGCCTTCTGAGACAGTTGCTGCGAATAATGCCTACCGGAGCTGCAGTTGAGCGGGAGGATGAGATGGAGTCTAGCACACTGACCTAGGCTTCCCAGACTGACTCCTGGCCCTCTGCAAACCAGCAGTTGTCAACCGTTTTTTCCTCTATTTAAATTCTGTGCTAGGTTATTTAACGTGTGAAATAGTTAGCATTTAATCAAT
The DNA here is from genome assembly GCA_006783055.1 of Trinorchestia longiramus. Lineage (NCBI taxonomy): Eukaryota > Metazoa > Arthropoda > Malacostraca > Amphipoda > Talitridae > Trinorchestia > Trinorchestia longiramus. The sequence continues at coordinate 19,521 of VCRD01001781.1, forward strand.
TCAGAAATGAAAATCACATGTGGAACTTAATTTTTCATATTTCTTACTCTTGTAAATGATATGAATCATCTGACTAATTGTAGAAACTAGTTAATAGTAACATTTTTTATTAAGATAGATTGGGAACAAGTTTAGAAGGAGCAGAGCATGTATTTTTGTTCTATTTTGTTATGAACTCTTGTATATTTATTCATAGGTTAGTCAAGCAAGTGTTTCAAGCTTTGCTATTAAGTGGGAGTCACTTTCTAGTATTACCTAACCTCCGAGTAAAACGAGGTGTGCTCAAGGCAATGATACTACGGCTTGCCGTAAAGGACGTAGCTATACTTGGGAGGTATGCGGGATGCCTGAAATTTCCCTCTAATTAGGGAGATATGCTATTAGTGTCTGTTCTCGTCAATATGTTTTGAGAAAATAGAGCTCCTTGGGATATCCTTAGCTACTAACTGCGAAATCAGCAGCACTTGCTGCAAGACGCTGTTGTGGGTGTAGTTTTGTAGTTAGCTACGTCGTATCTATCCTTTTAATTATCTTTCTTTCGTTTAGAGGAAGCGGGCGTTTCGCATCATCCTGAGTGTCTTCGACCCTTTAGTTGTGTGCTGCATTTTGCCGTTTTTCATCTAGTTGAAATGCTCTGTGCTACTGTTTGAACAGCCCTAGAACGGATTTGAGGAATGAAATCATCAGTATAATAAAAATAATAATAATAATAATAGTAATCTCACTAATAAGTAACTAAATTTACCGTGAGTACCTGTCAGTGAATAAAATAGGCTAGAACTTAACCCTGGAGCACTGAACATGGGTATAGTTTGCCCGAGGCTCGTGCCGTCTATAACCATGTTCAGTACTCCAGGGTTAAACAATCACCCATTACAAATGCATAATAGTGAATTTTATTCGCTAAATTTTACAATCTCAAATACATCTGCATCTCGACCACCTGTGACAAAATACTCAATCTAAATAAGATATCGAAAAATTAATTTCTGTTTACTTTTCTTTGAAGATTAAGTGTTTTTGTTCGAAGTTATCGAACATCATATGCAGTATTAAACGTGACATCTACGATTTGAGTTGTAGCATTTACTTTTAACGACAATGGTTTATAACTTACTTTATATCTAGATACTTGTGATCGTCGATAATATTCGTTTACGCGTTTACGAGACCATTTGTGTTACCAAGTGTTTCTCGCTTTTGTATGTGCCAAATTGCTCTCTAACCCTGCCTCAATACTCATGCGTGCCACAGTGCATCTGCCTGTGCGTGAATTTGTGATGATTTCTATGTAGTGCGTACCATGACACAGAATGTTTCCGCATTCTTGGGCAAGCGAAGAATTATAAATGTGTAGGCTAACTAAACATTTGCATGTCAGTGCCCTGTGATGTGTCTTGCTAAGCAAAATTAGAGTAAAATGTACGGAAGAATATGTGTGGTTTAATTTGGGTGGTAACTACGCCGAGACATAGTTCCATTGCCAATAGTTTTCTTAGTGCGTGTCATCCTCTTGTGTATAAATTTTGAATGTTCTTCGTGTACTGTGAAATGAGTTTTCGTCAACGTTTGAGGGAATTTGCTGTGCATGATTTTTAATGCCTTCCCCCAATTTCTTCCGTTGTGATTTTCAATGGCTCCTCAATTTTCTCAGTTGTAATTTTTAATGGCTCTATAATTTTCTCATTTGTGATTTTTGATAGTTCTTCAATATCCTTAGTTGTGATTATTAATAATTCTTTGTTGGTTAGTTATAACTTATAAATTTTTATTTGTTTCCTTATGAATGAAATTTGATGGCTTATATTTTCGTAATTTCGATTTCTAATGGCTCTTCATTTCCCTTAGTCTCGTAAGGAAAGCTTGGCTCAGCAACTAAGGCTTCCAGATAGTGTGTTTTGTATACGAAGAGTTTGAGGTATACTGGTGCATCCATTCGAAGGGAGGCGCTGACGACGGTCATACCTGCTCATGTTTTGCTGACCGCGCTCTCCTCATAAGTGCCCCGAGTTACTGCACTGCTGACGATTGCTCGATAAGCTTCATTATAAAGCATATCAATTTCCTCGCCTTGCGAGGCCTGCCTCGTGAACATAGTGTGTGGTAGATTCCGTCATTGTTCTGTAATGCTCATTAATTATGCTGAGATGCCCGTGAGGTTGTGATGCCAATATTCTCTGAATCTTTGTGACAAACGGGGTAAAATTTTGGCCCTAACATGCTGGCTGTCAGACAAGGTTGCTAATTGCGTACACGCATCGGAAGATTTGTCAAAAATTTCCTATCATCTTGCGTATTATCGTTTTGAATAAATTTTTGAATCAACTATCACAAACTCTATTTTACAGTCATCCGTCTAGCTAGACAATTAGAAGCTATTTAAAGATAGCTAGTAAAATATTCAGCTGCTCATTACAAAATGTCTGGGAAGCACAGATATTAGCTTGCCTTGCTGTTCAATCAGGTTCCGCGTTTGTGCGCCAGCTAGTGAATTTGTGAAGTATTACAAGCGATATGCCTAGATAATTGTCAGATCATCATCTGGCGAAATGAAAAAATTATTAGCGCCTAAAAATAACTCAAAATATGTCCGGTGAGCAACACACATAGAAGAGCGAAGTGTGATGTTGCATCGAGGTGTTCATTACACGGTTAACCTCGTAATTCAATGAGCATTGTAGTTATAGCCGCTATGCTTGGCAAACCTCGAGTACCTTAACGCTGCTGGCGAGTCTCTTTGTTACTGGATCTGCACAAACATGATACAACTCGCGTGTATAGTTCTGTTGACTACCTAGTTCGGTGTAATCGTTGAATAATACTGACTTAGGAAAATACGTATGCTCTCTCTCGTTTATGTATTTCTTAGTTTCTCAAATACTTGTCGGCCCTACATACTCCTGACTTGGCATTTTTCTCTTCTGTTTGTGTTTTTTCTAAGATTTCTTGGCAAAAGAAACAATGAGCGAAAAATTTAAATTATTCTCTTAAGTGATTGCCTTTATATTGCTTTTTGCTCCTGCTTTTCCTTCTCGTTTTATAGTACGGGTGTCATGAATATTTACTCATAATTAGGTTTACATATTTTACACTTGATGAGTATTACTGAATGTTATTCACAAACTGAATTATGATAATGAAGCATAGAAACTCGAGATGGTAATACTAAGTGAAAAGTTGATGAAATTGTGTGCTGGATTGTTTCCTTGATTACAGTTATAATTTATTTTATATAAATTCATAATATTGAGCACTTTTGCAGCTAATAACTCTGATACTTGATGTACGAAAGCGACGTAATTAATTAAACATGAACGATAATACTCAACGTAATTTCCTCGTTAGGTTAGTATTCTTGGAGCTTAGGTAGAATCAGAGCATTATCATTCTTGCCATAATAGTGTGTAGTTGTTAATTTGTGGTAATTATTTTGCCGGTTTACTTTCTATTACTTTTTAGTGCTGCATTCTTGCTTTTTATTGCTTACTTGCGCCCGAGGAGTTACTAATTACGAATAACTATTGTGCAATTTAAACCTAATTCTTCTCATTTTGGTTCGGTGCATCTGCGCTTTGCTTTTCGTTTCTTCGTATTTTTGCGAATTACTAGATGCCAGAGTAGACCTCCCTATCATCTGTCACAAATTATCGTCAATTTCTCGCCATTTTATTTACAAATGAATACTGTGCAAAAAATTATGAAATTACATCTGAAGAAGGCTATTAACTTAATGAGCTCACTGGAGACCTGCTCCAAGGTTTACTCGGTCGTTCCACGCTTGTTCAGTGAGGTGTTACCTTATTCGTACCTAAAAGCCCGTAAATATTTCTCTTAAATTTAATTATTTTAATTTAAAATAGCTTAATTTAATCGAACAATACCTCACCACTTCTTGAATCGGAAGTCGAGGTTTTGATAGTCGTTTTGTAGTAGCTGCTGACACTCGTTTCGAAGTCATAAATTTTAACAATTACAAATAAGTTCGATACATATTGCAACTTGCGTCTTGGCGCATAGCTGCGCGCCTTTAGTGTAAGCGCAATTTCATCACCCGGAACAAGACTTCACATGTGTTCTCGCAGTGGCGTTGCTCAGGCTGTACACCTCATTGAGGAACACACGTATCAGATGCATGCATTGAGACCCTGTTATAGGTCCTAAGAATTTCAGCATTTGTATTCTTTGAGGGTATCTTAGCTCTCCCTGAAAATGCCTTGGGTCTTTGCGTGTTTGGATGCCTCTGCAGCCAGTGATGCTGGTTTGAGGCTGCTTGGGCTTTTATTTTTGTAGGATTACTCATTCTTTTCTATTTTCCCGTTTTCTCACTCTCTAAAGGTAAAGCTGCGTATTGTACCCTTAATTTCCGCAGTAGTGGTGCTGGTACTGTATTTCTGCCTTGTGATTTTATTTTGGTCGCATTCAGATCGTTACTGCTTGTGTTGAAGTTTGTGCTCTTCAATTTCTAACGTCAGTAACGCGTAACTGTGCATTATTCGTAGCCTTTCTTCTTTCAGCTTTGCTATCACTCACGTGTGAACTGTAACTCTTATGGATAACTCACAAGGTAGAAATTTCCTAACGTTGTTCCAGTTTGTTCGTGATTTCAAGCTTCTAAGTGAGCTGTTTCGTAGTTGTCATGTGGAGAATCATTTTTTAGATACCGAACTATTCCTACAGGTTTAGTATCAGATTGGAAGGTAATCACGAACCCTAGAATTTTTATTTTGCTGCCTGTGGTTGTCACAAATCAGAGCATTAAGAGTTAGCTAAGAAATGTATTTTTGTACCCTAACGAGGAGCATTAGATCTAGAAATGCTGTGAAATTTTAATCTCTGCTTCCTCAGCGCTGCCTTTATTTTTACTTATTTTGTTCCATGTTCAACTTTATCGTATCTCTTGGTTTATAATACTAATGAGGTTAAGGTGAATATGAGTTCAAACGTTTTCATGTACTGTGTTTTCCCATTTCGTAGTAAAGTATTTATATATCATCCAACTGTTCTTGCTGCTCCACGAGAACACTCAGGATGACGCTTCTCCTCGAAGTTCTCGTTAGAACGTCTTGCACTCACGAAAGAGTGGACACGAGCTGGTCGTACGAATCTATTGCGACTACGAATTGGACGTCGCCTGTGTTTGGTAAGATCTTTACCTTTTTTGAGCATAACAATAATTCATTTTTGCATCGAAGAAGTTTCACGATGCAACAGCCGCATGCGTGCCTTTCCTTTGCTTCCTTGTCACCGAGAAAGGAGACGAGTAAAAGAGAAATTTGCCTCCATTACATCCCGGCTTTGAAAGTACGCGTTTTGTGTCGTGAGGCTTCTGATCGGACAGGTGATTTGGAGGACACCATTTCAACTCAAAGTGACAATGACATTTGCTAGTCTCACCATCTTCCAATATTCTATCTTCCTTTCTCCTATCGCTCAAGGCGATTCAGAAAAGTTTCGCAACAGTGCCCTCTTTGAGACGAGTACTGGCACTGCAAGTCATCATACCTTAGGGAATACGCGAGCCCCAAAGTTATCCCAACTACTTACCTGGAGAATCGGCAACAGTCTGTGCTGGAGTAAGCAACAGCTAAATTTAGTAGCTGTCTTGGAAGTGGGTTATGGAAACTACGGAACCAGTCCGTTCATATTTTTAGAAAACCGTAAGAAATTTCATCGTTCAAAGTCTCTGACGATATTCCCGATCGACAGGCACGACATACAACTTAGTCCAGCTCAAGCTGTTCACAAAACACTGCGATAATAACGCGAGTCAGATTGTATATTGGATGAAATTACTGGGAACGTAAACTTACAAGTAAAATCGAAAACGCGAACACTCATTTAGTTTCTTGTCCACACTGAACACAACCAAAATCTGCTAAGAGATAGAACATAAATGAAATATCTTATTGCTTCAGATTATGTAAAAAGTATGTCTAATACATCGTACTTCAAACTCAGAAAAAGAAAGTAAACATCAGTTCATAAACACCATCCAAAACAAGTAATCTTTTTATGTGCAGTATGAACGTTAGGAAGCCCAGGTATGCTCGCTTCGAGCTCGATAGCTAATTCGTTTTTAAGAAAAAATTGTTTAAGAGCTTAGCCTCCCATCAGTAATAAATTTACACCCGCTGTCATTTCAAAAATATATGCGTTGAAGACCTTATTGAGTGCAATCTCTTACTCTAAACCCATCGTATGAATTCTTCGGCAATTTACGTCTCATCGATTGGCCAAGGTATGGTGAGAATTAGGGACAATGTCGAGCATATGCATGTAAAGAAAGAGGCTAGTCAGAAGGTATTGTTTATACCTGCAAACCAGCAAGAGAAAATAAAACTGACGGGTTGACAAAGGAATGAATTAAATTATAAAGCGTCTTCCAGGCCATTTGAGGAGAAACAGAACTTGTAGCGTTTGAAAATAAGACGTGAAACAACAGACGAGGTAGCAACCTATGAAAATAACGATACGACCGCTGAACGGCCACAAGCATTGAAGAGATCAAGTTGTGATATTAAATTATTTGTGTAAAATAAATAAGGTTCACGTCAACCCCCTCACGACCGAGCAGGTATTTAATATTATAGTAAAGAAACGAAAATATTTCCACCCAGCAAAATATGAAGCGATGTTGTTTTCCGGCAGTACGCTTGTACTTTGTTTTGTTTTGTAAAATGTAAAGAAAGTTCGAGTTAAACTTATGATATGGGTATGCAAGTGTTATAAAAAAAACCCTTACATGGACAATTACTCGGCCCCACCTCCCACAACTTTTGACAAACCACAGAATTCGACCAAAATTGGGAAAAACGTTAAATTAAGAAAAAAGACACCATGACCCAGTGAAAAAAGTTTGTAACAAAAAAGCTACCATAAATATTATTGCAAAGCTAAGCAATCAAGGAAATAATGAGTTTATCACAAATAATGTTTCTAAAGGAAACATGTTATTGGTTAATCATTTGGAGAAAACCTATAAAAATCTTGAACAAACTTAAAATTAATCACAATCTTAAATCAGCTTACCCCTGTGAGCAGTGTCCTCCAAATGAGCTCAGTTCCGTGAGATTATCATCGCAGGGATGCACTGGCAACTAAAATTCTAAAATAGAGTGCCGCATGCAGGACATGATGCCTAGCAGGAACAAGCTGCAACTATGATATTCGTTGCGACTCTAACAAAATCGTACCATTACAGAAGGCAGGCCGGCATTCCAAAATGCGAACGATAACTATAAAGAGTCTCGTCTCGTCGTAGCTGCAATGTAAAAATCATGAATTACTAACAAAAAAATCGAACATCGTGAAAGATGTGATAAATTTTTTTTATCATATATTCTATAATACAATACATTGTGTACATATTCTCATACTCGTTTGTTCAACTAAACGGGAAGCAGAAAAAAGGACCTTTCAAGGTACATACAAGAACAAATGATTGGAAATAAAATGTTTGCAAGGCATAGCACGATTCCATGGAGTGAAAATGATGTGCGAACATCTCTGTCACCATCAGAGGTGATGACATCTGATGACAGGCGTTGCATGGATGAAAGAAGTGTGAGAAGCACTGGCCGACAGAATTATGCTCTGTAAGAAGCATAAGATAAGATACGAGATACTTTACTACGCTAAATTAGGGCCTTACTTCACTAGGTGAAGCATCAAAAAACAGCAGTCCAAAGTTTTAGTTCTAACAGCAAAGCATGTTATTTTCTGTACCTCATAGATCGATGATAGAAAAATGAAGACTACAAACGAATGGTGTAGTCTGATTTATGATAAAAAAAAATTCAATAACTTCAATACTTACCCGGTAAACTATCGAATAAATAAAAATGAGCATAGCACCAATGAAAGAGCGTAACTCAGGCTGACCACTTTCATATTTTTCTGTACTTGCTTTCAGATCAAACTGGCTGTGGAATGCACTGCTGAGTTTAGCACGAGGATGAAATTCTACGTCAAGAAATCGAATATCAAACGTTCTTTGAGTTTTATCATAAGTGTCAGAGAGAAAAGTTTGATGTCATTTTTTATCAACACATTAATAGATGGTTTGTGAGATGCGAATACAGGTAAAGAGTAGAAATTAAGCAGTTAAGGGAGTGAGTTCCAATGCGTGCCGATCAGAATAAATTAAGAACATGATGATGTGTTCACTATAGAGAAAAACTAGATAAATGATTAAATAAAAGATGCTGAGTGCCGAGGAAGGTTTCGAATGCTCCCAATCTTGTATTGCTGCAAACCACCGAACAGAAAATGAAATGACAATGACACAGCTTTGACAATGACAGAGCTTTGATTGATGTTCCGAAGATTGAGAGTAAGTGCGATGAAAAGACTGTAGTTGTAACAGGGCTTTATTGTTTTCGATACATTAAATGAACGCAGAAACCTCTAATCTGATATAGGTTAAATATGCAATAAATGAATAAGAAATAGTTTGATACAGCAAGGAATGTGGAGAGGTGAGGAACAGACATAGTGGTCGAAATATGTGAATTCCTCAGAAATTATTAAGTGATTTGGGCAAATAAAGAAAACTAACGAGATGCTATGAATAAATTTGAAACTCTAAGTAAATGGAAAGCACTTGAGGAAATAGATTGAGTGAGAAGGCACTGGATCACACAGGCATGTGCACACAAGTCACACACCGAACCAAGTTCAGTATACGAGTCCACAAGATGGAAAAAAGGATGACTCACTTCAAGATTTCTGCTGCTGGAGCCATTTTTCATATTTTTTCCGATGAGCCTCCTGCAGTTTTGCGAGTTTCTTCGTTTGGCTCTTGGTGATCTCCTCCCCTTTGGCATCGTGGGTAGGGATGCCTGTAGCAGCGTCCCATGCGCTGTATTCGGCAGTGCGAAACATATCCTCAGGGCGCTAGAAAATAATCGGATTTAGCTCATGAAGCTTTTTAGCTCTTTGTCCAAACATTTACTAAGAATTCATTGGATAAAAATAGTACTGAACTAGCTGTGAACAACATCATCCTGTAACAATTCACGGTTATTTCATTAATATTCAGATAACAGCTAAGTAAACACATGCTGCACACACCGACTGCTAGTAACATGCTTCAAATACAACACCGAACAACTTCGTAATACAAGAGGAACATATCGTTTTCAACTGACCTCCAAGACTTTGCTCTTTTCTTGAGCAGCTTTAGCCTCAGCAGCTTCTTTTTTCTTCTGCTTTTCCAATTTTTTCTCCTCCTCCGCCGCTTTCTTAGCAGCGATTTCCTTCTTGAGATCCTCAGGATCGACGATCTTGATGGAGGGAGCCCCACCTTCTCTGTCTTCGAGACGGACCCCCAGAGGTGGGAGCAGAGTGTCCCGGATGTCATCGCACAGCTCCAGCTGCTTCAGTTGAAGGCTCTTGACGTCCGTTGCAGACTCCCTGCAGGTAGAAATTATGTTATGGCATTCAAACTCCCCATAAAAAATCGCTGTTCATACTCTACCTTAAAAAATCTCTGTCGTTCATACTCGACGTGAAAAAAATTTAAAGGAGAGATACTAAGCGTCAGCTTTAGCTGCGCATTATCTATTCCGCAAAAGCATGTATGCATATCATTATGACAGACGGCTGGCTTCACGAAATGCATATACGAGAAATTATGTCATGCGTCAGTTTTCCCAAGCTATGAGAACAAAGATTTTTTCCGACAGTAACTGATGAATTTTGAGACACGATTATACACTATCTGTAGCTTTTTTTGCAACTCTGTTCTTGTGTATTTTTCTACCACATATGCATATATCTCTACAACAGTGAAAATCTAAACATGTAATCCATTTTTCAAAAGCTCTCAACGTATGTTATTACAAAAAGGAAAGATCTATGAAGGAATCTAGGTATATTTAACAAACACTAAAGTACTAAGTCTGCTATTTGAAATGCCAGGGCATGAGAAAGGAGAAGAAGTATTATCATTTTCGCTTCAGCTTCATGATATCTTAGGGCGAGCTGTATGAACAAAAGTAAGGGAAGAGACCCCGGAACATAACTCCAATTTATTGTATGTTCTGTGTTCAACTCTAGGTATTGTACAACGGAAGCAGCAGCTCCATAAATAATGCACACACCTCGCAAGTCCTCGTAGCTTCTCACGCACGTCAGCAACGACTTGGCACAGCGGCAGCAGGTTTCCGTCACCCTGGAACAAATTTACACTTCTAAAGATGCATCAAGTCAAACGTGCAGAGAGAAGCGCAGACAAAATATAATAGCATATTGTGTCTCAGAAAACGTACACGAGAAAATCTTTGAGGAAATGTCTAAGTGGAGGATAGGAGGGTAGTTCAGACGGGAGAAAGAGTTATGGCATAATTTTTCCATTCCAAAGAACATTACGACCTTATTTGTTTCCAATGCTAGGCTTTTCCGTACAAGAAATTTTACAGCCCTACCGTGTCTTGTACGAATACGATGAGAAATATTTCATATGTGCCACAAATCAACAACGAACGTAATGAAAAATAGACACTCCCTCTGGTTGAAAATAGTTGGCGCATATAACTTTTGACGTTGGTCGAAAACGGTTGGTGGAGAGAAAAATGAAGTTTACAAGTTTAACTCGAGCACCATATTTTCAGGTTGTACATAATACTTTAAAAAAAATACAATTAACACTAATAGAGAATTAATTGTACGAATGTTTTCCCGAATATTAATGCCGCAATGTTTTCCCAACTGTTTCCAACCAGAGGGAGTATCTTACCAACACAACGTAGTACGTCTCCCACAGCCATAGCGTGACAGAACTTCCTCTATCCAGCACCCAGTCCTCTCACAAGAAGAGGGCCAGGTGTAAACAGAACACCATCAACGTTATGTTCTGAATTTACTGTTCATCACACCTTCTCCGTCTATTCTTCGTTTCTAGCGTAAATTCACGGAATTCCCACCCCACCTCTTACCTTGCTCATTTAACCAAACTCCAAAATACCCCCAATCTCTCATTTTTATATTAAATTTTGTCTTGTTTAGCCAGACATGGATTACTCATTTTTTGTCACATGTCCATATTACTGCTGCATTCTAGAATCTAAAGTATACAACTCTTCTGCCATAGAGAGAAATAATGACGTGAAATAAAAGTGTCAGACTATAAAAAAGTGTAAATTGCACGTAATCGTAGATACGTGGATGGCTCGTTTTTTCTATGTTCAAAATAAAGTGCAGACCTTGGAAGGGCTAAAGTCATTCATGTATTCTAAATTCATATGGAAATGTTCATGTATCCATGCCTGAAAAAAATGAAAAGACACCAAAATGGAAGCATCCCGAGTACCCAAAGTTCTGCTAGAATTCAACTGCATTTGCGGTGTTGGTAGAAGAAACTTCAATGGAAAAGCTGCACGAGCACAGACCTGGGAGGAATCGGAGCCTACAGCTGGCAGCGGCACACCAAACACGCTCAGAATCCGCACAACGTAGTCGCTAATGTTCACGACCAGCTGGGCATTCACCTTCAAAGGAGACGGAGAAACAAACATGAACTGTAAATTGTTTTAAAACAAAATGAATAACTTGCACTTGTCCTAAAAAGTGGACTGTTATAACAGCATTTTTCTAGTTTCTCGAAAAATGAACAATTGTAAACGTTACTTCACTATTAAAAAGCTAAGTTGATTTAGTCATAAAAAATTCAGATAAGCTTATCGAATACACCTTAAACCCATAGATATTAGTTAAACTTGAGAAATTATGTAAGAGTAAATACAACATAGAAGATCCAATGCTCGTACGATGTAAGATCAAGTGTTAATACAAACGCCTAGTTAGTACTGCCTTTTAAGACAATAGAAGAATTTCATCCCCAAGTAGATGTGGACAACCTCATTCAGATAAATTTAAGTTTGTTTCGCATAAGCAATCAATACGCATGCTGTCCTGAGCTAGTGAATTATTTTTTCAAGTATTAAGCTCATTATTGAAATTTTTTGAAAAATAGGCACACTATCTTGATACACGAATGACTATTTAAGTTTCAAACTAAGGAGAAATTAAGTACTTTGAGAACTGATGTCATGTCACACCTAATTGATAGTTCCAAGCTAACGAATAGTAAAAATGTTTATATTTACTAGAAATTAAAAATATTTCGTCATTTTAGTTAGTAAATTTAAATCACTACACAATGAAATGTGTAAAAATTTTTATTTTAAGCTTCATGTGAAACTTCAATGACTCAAAGTAAGGCTACTAACACAAAATTTTCCAGCACTTAGGCTAAATGAATTTCTCTTAAACAAGAAAAACTTGATATGTCATTCGAATGAACCATTTTGACCCTACCAGATTAGAAGGTACTCTCCACAAGCAACTGATAGGAACCTTTGTTGAACTCGCCAGTTAATATATCATGTTGATTAACATTAAACTATTCTTTTTCAAAACATTCGCCAATACTGAGAGTTGAAGAGATACTCTGAACATTTCTGCAATGTAAGAAAAAGCAACACTTGAGAGCTTCGTGCTGGCTTGAACACCAACCTCGTTCTTCGAGTTGATATACTTGTTGGCCTCCGAGATGAGCTCCCTGAGCACCTCGAGCGCTGTTCTTGTGTCTATGCTGTCACACAGAGCCTCGTGGACGGATATTCTGTATGAATAATATGCCTAACAATTAGTACAGGACCTCGTAGAGTAGACGGATATTCTGTATGAATAATATGCCTAACAATTAGTACAGGGCCTCGTAGACGGATATTCTGTATGAATTACATGCCTAGCAATTAGTACAGGGCCTCGTAGACGGATATTGCGTATGAATTACAGGCCTAACAATTAGTACAGGACCTCGTAGAGTAGACGGATATTCTGTATGAATAACATGCCTAACAATTAGTACAGGGCTTCGTGAACGGATATTCTGTGTGATTTACATGCCTAACAATTAGTACAGGGGCTCGTGGACGGATATTCTGATTGAATTATAACAATTATAACAAAGACCAGTACCCCAATGGAAGTTGAGGCAAGAACAAACAACGCAGACCTAACCCACCAAGAGCAGCTGGGCCCTGAAGCACTCGCTTACGCAGGAAGAAAAGACGCATAAAATAAATAACGTTATTACCAAATGTATGACAACGGATCAAGATTTCTGTTGTTGTTGCGTGATGTATTAAAATCGCTTTAGACTCACTGCTTCCAGTGATAGGGATAGTAGTAACATGATGCATTTTTCGTCAATCGAAGAATGAGAAGAGCACTATAAATGTAGCACCGCACATATTCTTTTTCTATTAATAACATACAGGCATCCTATCTTTTTACCGTGCACACTCCTACCGAATTTTTCAACACTAAAGCCAAATGGCATGACTATAGAAAAAACGCACCTCATAAAAATAGTACATCTCAGTTGTTTTTCAATGGAACTGAATCACTGTCCTCCATTCTATTAAATACTTGTGCGTTTTCACAGAATAAGTAATTTTGCAATACATTACGTTCCTCGATGAGTTTCAGCACACACAAGGGGTTCAAGACACAAACCTAATCTTGTCGTATGACGCGTTGAGAAGTTTCTCAGACTCCAGCCAAATGGTGGACGACGGCCCACAGCGCCGCCATGCATCCTTTGCACTGAGCACGAATTCGGTGACAAGCTTCAGGTACTGACGAGCGCCTTCCATTGTATTGCTGCACACAAACATTTCTTGGAAATCAGCGGCAGATTAACGCGACCTGTAGTATAACACCACAGCAGAGCTAATTTGTATTTGTGTCAGTCTGAACTATCCCAGTTCGTCACAACTACATCTCACATTTGGTCTCGTGCTAAGATATATACTTCACATATATCTACTCGTAAATGACATTATCATATAACAGGGCTCTCTCCTCGTACTAGAGAGAGATACTTAAGACAGATTAAATCATTTCGACGAACTACTCATTCAATTTCTCTTAATGCCTTGAAAATTTAACTACCTCAGAACTCGACAAACTATACATTGAAGAGCTCTCTCTTAATACTAGTTCTCTAAAGCTTCTTTCTCTTACTCAAAAAAAGTGTTTTACATAGCATATGTCCCCAGCAACCTCATCCTAAACGTGTTCATTAGTATCCTTCCCTAGCACGCTTTCATTGAATCTCCATCACTTTCTGACCCACACGCAGCTCGCTCATTCATTCTCAATATGTAAATTAAACAATGTTTTTTCGTTTGAACTACGAGGTCAAAATCTAAACAGGCCATTGGCAATTCATTAATAATGATAAGTATATAAATTATAAATCAATTAATACAATAAAAAAGGTACGGCATAAAGCTCCACCTGCTGTAGTCGAGGGTATCCTTCCAGTGGTGGAGAAGGAACGCCACCCGAAGATGAGCAGCTGAGTTCTGCTTTAAAGCCTCGCCAATCGTAATAAAATTCTTGAGACTTTTGCTCATCTTGCAGCCGTCGATGTGCAAGTGGCCAGTGTGTAAGAAGTACGTGATCTGCAATATCATGCACCGTTTGATATCAGCAGCGGCGCCAAAACAAGAGATGAGGTTTGTTATAAATATGACTAGCACAATACCGTGTCAGGAATTTCGGTCAGTAAAATAGATACTTGAAATAAAAAATGTTAATGGAATGGAGAAAAATGCTTATGAATTTTTTTGTGTTTTTGATTGACCATTTGATGTTTAACAACGATACCCCTCCAGAGATAAAATTAAAATTGAAACAATTTTTTTGTAGAAACTCAAAATGGTTTCCATATTGAAAATTTTAAACAGCAACACCAGTGTTTTCACGTTTCAGACAGAAATGACATGAAATCTGGATTAGTGCTACCCTGTGAAACCCCAGAATAAAACAGAAAGCTCGACTTCTAGGGCTGCAAAACACTCTTCGGGGAAGAAAAGTTAAATATAACATAAGAAAAGTTACGAAATATAAGCCAACCATTGGACAGGTAAGTACACTAACAACCTTTGTGCGAGCAATGCAAGTACTTTTCATACAGAGACGTGAGGAAGATCTTAATAAAATTCCCACAATCGCACGAGAAAACTGAAAATAAAAAACATAGATCGGCATATACATTTTATCCCGAAGAATTTATCCTGACACAGCAGCGAAGTAAATCCTTAATTAATGTCAAGTATCATACTCAATTCATGATAAAACGATAGGCTAGAACAATGATGGAAAGTAGAAGTAGAAAAAAGGGAAACCCGCCTCGATTGATTGTGATCTAGTTTAAAAAGACTTTGCAAAACAGTACACCGAATACTCGTAGTAAGTTCTTCTGTAGCACATTTAGAAAATAACATTTTTCATCGTACTTCTCCAATTTCACGAGTAGAAATAATCTGCAATACGGCAGCTTGGGAGAAAGTACAGAGAGTAAGCAATACAAAAAGGCAAAAATTTCAAATCTGCAGATCAGGAGCTCGAAAGTATGAAAATACCGATGTATTGTAATATTCTAACGACAGCATACGATATATGATGAGATAATTGAGAACATAACCACGAGGCAGATTGTAGCGAGCACTGACCCACTGGGAACACTTGTAGTGTGCTTCACTCTGCGCCAGCTCGTTGTCGTGGTGGGGGAACTTAAGGTCCACACCTCCGCTGTGGATGTCCACGTGTGATCCAAAGATCTGAAAACGTGATCGTATTGACACAGGATACCCTTCAATTCTAGCCTCCAACTACTTTTAGTAAGAACGTTAGTATGAAAACTGTGAATAGTTTAAAGTAAGGAAATTATAAATGCAGGCGGTAAAATTGGATGCCAGTATACTTTGAAAGGTGATTTGTAAATTTAAGTTTGTGTAAAATGAAGAACATAGCGCACATCAGTCATAACACTTACTATTTCAAGTGCAGAGAAGTGAAAACTAGCCTTGAATGTTCAGTTGACCCATAATACAATAATTTTCTAGAAGTTAATCCACAACCAAATCAAATGATAACTATAATTTCTAACAAGTTATTTAAACGTAAGGTTTTCCTCAATAGATGCCACTTCCATTTGTAGAATTGTAACTGCATGCAAATTTGTCATAAATGGATGCACAGGCCGGTATGAAATCGTTACATTGAAATCTGTCATAAATGGATGTCTACCTAAAAAATAGTAAATGCACTAAAATCCATTAAGACAGAAAACAAAATCTGCGTGCAGAATTAATTTCCCAATGTAAAACAATTGGGCTCTCAATACGATTAGTACTACCGCCTCCCCATGCTAGCAGGGCAACCAAACCCCCTAATGTTGCCCTCACCTCTCCTGCCATAGCAGAACACTCTATATGCCAGCCAGGGCGTCCATTGCCCCATGGGGAGGGCCACGCAGGCTCCCCAGGCTTGGAGTTCTTCCAGAGGGCAAAATCGTTCTGGCTACGCTTCTCTGAAAGTCGGTCTGCCCCCACCGACAGGTCTCCCTCGCCCTCCTGTAGCGCCGCTTGGTTTCCGTACGCCTCCGGAACCAACTGTGAAAATGCAATTCAGTCATAACTTTTATCTTTTATTTTAAGTTGTCGAACAGATGTGGAAAGCACACGGCAGAAAATGTCAAACCGTAATTGCATTTGGACTTCAAGGAACGATGGCTATCCTCACAAAAAAAAGTTGAAAAGGAAGCATAATGACATACAGAGGGTGAATAAGAAACATACTTTAAATGCACCAATATGAAAAAAGAATTAAAATACTTGGACAATTAACAATGAAATAGGATATACTTAAGTTTAATTTACATCTTAGGTATGAACTATAATAATGTCCAGGTAACTTTCGATATAGCTTGAACCAATGTTTTTTTATGGTGCTGTTTATTACTTGAATCCAAAACGCTGAAGATATATGCATTGTGGATTTCTTGTTTGACGTTTTATTTTAATCAAGCATCTTGATGCGTACTTTCTAATTCAAATATCAACTGAAGATCAAGAGGATTTAAATCTTGAGATTGAGGCAGCATCATCACGCAATATTATCCGGTATAGGAAAATTTATTTTAACAAATCAATCGATTCCCTTCTGTTTTGCCCGTTTCTCTGAATTTTCTGGCCATTGCTATCAAGCAGTTTTTAACGTCCTACAGTAAAAAAAACAGTAACTTTTTTACTGAAACAATAGATGCCTTATATTTGAATAAAAGTTTCAGTTTTTGGCAGAAGCTCCGTTATCTAGCGGACTCTTAGTGAAATCTAATTTCACGAACTATAAAAACAATATGAAATAATTATAGAATAGAGACAGCACTGTAACAAATTGAAAGTTTTCTAACATTTAAAATTACAAGAAACTCTATACCTTTCATAGTTCTTTTGTGATTGAATTTCTATATGGGTACGTTACTTATACTTCACCCTGTACTTACATTACTACACTTACGTCAGATTCTGAAACAGTGGCTGTTAAATATACATACAATAGATAGCTAAATGATTTCTCCATTTATACCTCGAATCATTGCATTAGTAGTGGTGATGGAAAACTGAAGAACACTCAGTGGCAAATACTTTTTGATATTTTAAAAGTCCTGTCGAGATTTTTTAAATGAAAAACGAGGAACAAACTGAACTACTCTGAGATCAGCACTACAACGGGTTAAACATTTTGAGTATTGCTAGTAAATATTATGTTTGTATTTACTTCTCAAATCCTCAACTCATAAATTTCAAAAAATTATTTAATAAAGTAAAATTTCGAACTTTCACTATATACTAAGCAGGTAATTCTTACAGCCTCGTAAGGTTGTACATTAGTAAGATAACTACTAGTACACGACCTCGTCAGATATTAAGAATTTTATATAAAGTTACCAATCATGAATAGATTAGTTGCAGGGAAGTGATATTAGTTGCAAGAAAGTCGAACATCCAAACGCCTCCCACCTTCGCATAATACTGATCAGGCTCAGCATCAAATTTGGCAACATCGAAATACACAGATCCGTTGGAGGCGTAGGCGTAGCCGTTGTCTATTATCTTCTGGACGAAGGCAACGATTTGAGGTACGTACTCTGACACTCTGGTGACCACATCAGGAGGCAGGACCTGGCCGAAGGAAGAAGAGGATAATTTGACGCCTGCACCAGGGACAGGTAATAAATTCATAGGAGTCGTGAGATTCTGTTGCGTTGATCATACGATGTTCATGATGAAGACGGGAAACACTACAAAATGTAGAAAGAATTTGAACATTACACAGAGTAACACACTCAATAAAATTGAAAGTATATTAACAAATACCAGATTGGGTTGAGGCGTAGGTAGCAAAGATACAGCTGAATTCTTTTACAGAATTAAATAATCAACATTTGCCAAGTACACGTTATAACTTGATTCAGTTTATTCAAATTCAATTTCTGATCCTTGTGAACAAAAATATTCTTTGCTTGTACCCTTGCAGCAAGTAACTCATTATTAAGGTGCACGGTGTCGTGCTTTGTGAAGAGAGCAAATCATCATCAAATGAGAATTACGAGGTTGTGTTGCCATGCACCTGACCAATTAACTAAGTAAATTGAAACTCTTGAAGTACTAATAACATCGGCGTCTTCAAAGCTGCACTTGCCATACAGCTTTTATGTCCAGTCATTTACTTAAGAATTAGGAATAATTTTTAACTTGAAAAGTAAACATTATTTTGTTGAACACAGAACATACAGCTTCATACACAATATTTTAGAATAGTCTCTTATGTGGAACATAATATTCAACCATATTTCCTTTCAATCTCGATGAATTTCGATGATATGACAAAAAAAACTTCTATATTTTGATGCTTAGTAGTCTATATCTTTCTAGAGCTACTAAAGCTAGATTTAAATTCAAAATATCTTGCTCATTTGTAGAAAATGCGCAATGAGAGTTGAAATCCAAGAAAGCCACACGAGAGTTAAAATCTAAGAAGGTGACATAGGAGTGAAAACCTAGGCGTCAGGCTTACATTGAGCTTGGTCATGTCATCGTTGTACTCATTCTCAAAATGTCTAGGGAGCGTGAGGAAGAGGGAGTTGTCGGTAACTGTAGAGCCCTTTTCCTTGTCCAACCACTCCCCTAGTACAGGCTCTGCAGCCACCACCAGCTCGACCGTGGCAGCACGCAACTCCTCAGCACTGCTATTGCTCTTCTGACGCACCTTCTGTAGCGCGCTCGCGAACACGTTCACCTGCAGCCCAGTTAAACTTGACCTTTGTGTCCAGTAACAGCAGATAGCTTTAAACATCATCTTAATTGGAAATTAGAGGCCTATATATTGCATAAAAAATAAATTAACACAGTACCTGAGCCAATAAAAATAATTTGTACCACAATGCCACCAATAACACAATGTTACGACGAAAAGCACAAAGTACCATGGATCAAGTATTTTTAATATTCCTTCATACTTATCATTTCATTATATTTGTGCTGAGAGGTCGCTTTGTAAAAAGACTAACTAAACCAAATAGCACATATAATTGCTAAGCCCAACAAATTTTTAGCACTCAAGTGAGCATAAAAGTACAATTCTTGTACCCACACAAGTCGATCTCTGTTGTGAGAGTAACCTCTGATGCTAAGACACATATTCAACTACTTTAAATGGGCAATAAAAATTAATTTGCACATTAACAAGTGGTGAAAAATAATCCTAATAAACCAAGAAAATACCACTTGAAAAAACTCAACCACAAAAAATTTTACCCATGAAATTAGACTAGTTCATCAGCAAAAATTCTTTACTACTAAGTTGTACAATAAAGTTAAGAAAAATTTTCAAAACACAAGTGAAGAGGTTTCTTTTTCTTTGTAGTGAAAGTTAAGGAAAAATTTAGGATAATCATAAGAGCTAGAGAATTAAGCTCACAGAAATTCTCCTAATGAGATAATTACTTTATTGAGCTGGTCCATCAACATCCTATGCTTGTCTTGATCTGAAGTTTCCAGGCGCTGTTGGTGCAACTTCAGGGCTTCCATGACATCCTCTGCTACAGTGTCTGGTGCTCGCTCTTCACTGAATGTTACAAAACAATTAGTAATGAGAAACAGTTAAAATACAATTGTATATCTTACACATCATAGGTAACAAAAATTAAGATACATGAAACCTAAGCATAAGTCTTTTATATTCCTGTCTCCTTGAGTAGTAGACAATGACTACTGCATCACTGGTAACTATGAAATAAAGTTGAAAAATTCTGAGATATTTCAGAATTTGTGAGGTAGCATCTACAAAATGAAATTAGAAAATATGAGCAAAGCTTGAGGTAAATGGGATGAGTAAATTGAATAAAATGTGGTAAGATGAGGCAAGGCATTGGAGAGTGCCAAGACTTGTATATGGCTTTTAAAGTATTGTGCCAAAACAACAAACAACTTCCAGCACAACAATTGAAACCATTTGTTAAACAAAAAAATTATGTTTGCCATAGAAATGTTGCAGGGATTTACCATCAAAATGTCAATATAAGTAAAATAGAGCTATAGATAAGCTACAGTAAACTTCTGAATTTTTTAAGACATAAAAATACAATTTTGCACATAAATTGTTATTCTAAATCTAATGAAAAATTTGATCCAAAGTTTAAAAATTCTCAGAATAGTTTTCACTCAAAGTTTTGGACTGGTACAATGAAATTAATGCAACTATTTAGAGTTTCAAATTAAAATGAATTGGCAATTTACTATTGATACTCTACACTAACCCTTCATTTCAGAACTTTGTGAAGTACAGTGAGAGTAAACCCAAAATAATTGCTCTGACTCTGCATAAACTGGACAAAAAAATATAATCTTGAGAAAAATGAAAAAAAAAACACAAATGAATCTGGTATACATAAACATTTGGACATTCTTAGAGCCAGTGATATAAAAAACTAGCTTCTATTAACAGCATATGCATAGCAAGGGACACATAGAACTGGTTGGATTGTAATGGTGAATGCAGTAACTTTCAACTGAAAAAATATTGCTACTTACTATGCTTACTATCTGTATAGTTTTTAATCATATGATAGCACAATTAAGCATGCTGCAGTTTTCTTCAAATTTATGATGCTTGAAATAAATACAATTTATTATTCTCTTGAGTTGAATTTTCACTATTTCTTATGACAAGTTCAAATTACCCACTTTTCTAATCCCTTTCATCAAATGATTGATAAAAAATGTGATGGATATGAAGATGTTTTAGGAACTAACAATATTTACTTTCAAATACTAAATCAACAAATGAATTTGAAAATATATTCTCTGCATATTCAAAATGAGTAGCATCACCCTTTTGTTTATCATAGACACCAAGAACATCAAGGACCCAGCATGCAAACTTCTTTGCTTCACAAATGTATAAAAGTTTTCAATTTTGGGTTTATTACAAGACCCTAGTGTAAGAACTTTTCCAAATACTTTATTTCTCCACCAAAAAGTTGAAATAGACTAAACTGTTGTGCACCAACTAGTGTGCTATAAAATTGAGATTTTTAACCCCTTCAGTCCCTTCGTCCGGTGTATTGGACACCCTTCAAAAAGTGCAATACCCTTGGTCCAGTGTATTGGACACCCTTCAAAAAGTGCAATAAAGGATTTCACTTTGAATCATGATGTCCAACACATTGGACATGCAATTTTGGACAAATTATTAAAATTTTAGAAGTTTTTTGCTTCATCTTAGTCAATGTGGTTAGTTTATGAACATGAATAAAGTTTTTCAATGAAAATTATCGTATTTTAGGCTGTGACTGAAGGGGTTAAGGAATTGATCTTTGCAGGAATTAGATCTTCAGGAGAATTAGAAATCCTTGAGAGAATTAGAGATCCTTGAGAGAATTAGAGATCCTTGAGAGAATTGGAGATCCTTGAGAGAATTAGAGATCCTTGAGAGAATTAGAGATCCTTGAGAGAATTAGAGATCCTTAGGAGAATTAGATATCCTTAAGAGAATTAGATATCCTTGAGAGAATTAGATATCCTTGAGAGAATTAGATATCCTTGAGAGAATTGGAGATCCTTGAGAGAATTAGAGATCCTTGAGAGAATTAGAGATCCTTGAGAGAATTGGAGATCCTTGAGAGAATTGGAGATCCTTGAGAGAATTGGAGATCCTTGAGAGAATTGGAGATCCTTGAGAGAATTGGAGATCCTTGAGAGAATTAGAGATCATTGGAAGAATTAGAGACCTTTATGAAATTAAATATCTTTGGGAATAAAGCAGTTGTCATGCTATGTATTACTGATTATAAAAGAATTAGATTACAGTAAGCAGTTTTATTGAGGTATTTTGTTTTCAAAATTTATTACAGGGTCTCATCTGAAGAGTACCCAAGCATACAGTGAAGTCTCTATACATTCAAAGATAAATGTAATACAAATATTTAAGCCAATTTAATTTTTGTGATTTACCCAAACTAACACATGTAGAACTCTCAAAAATAATAAAAAGCTGTTTCCATACATTACTTTCATCAGAATTTACATCCTACCAATAAGAATAACTGATAAAGCATTGATGCAGGAATTAAACTAGGAATATAAGAATAATAATAATAAAACATTGATTACAAAAAGTAGCTAACACAAAGCAATGAAACAAAACTCTACATCATACTTCACAAAAATGTATCTGACTGCTTTACTCATTGCAATGTACTATTATTTGACAATATTATTTCATACACATTTAATTATACATGAATTATTCAACTTACTTACTTTTTATACTGGCTGTAGAGATAATTGATCCTTGCTCTTTTAATAATTTTATCATCAATGTCAGTGACATTCTGGACAAAAAGAACAGGATAGTTGAAGTAGTCTTGTATAACTCTTCTTAAGATGTCAAAACTGATGTATGATCTGAAAAAAAAATTAAAACTTCACACAAAATCACCACATATTACAAGCATAAATGGGTATCATCTTAACTTCAAAAATCTTACGTCAGTTAATAAGGAATTACATCAAATTCTCAGATTCACGACGGCAAAATAACATTTTTGATTATATACATTAATGAAGTACCTTACTGAGTTTTATATACTTTCAGGCATGATAAATAACTCATTAACACAGCAATATTGTACAGCATATATAGGAATGACATGGTCAGTTATATCAAATCCTGCAACACAAATTTCGTCGCAGTAGATTCGTGATTGCAGACTTACCTAGCGTGACCCATATGGGCGTGATCGTAGACTGTTGGGCCACAGCTGTACCATGACACAACAGGTTTTGCAGGAATAAATTCTTCTTTTCTTCTTGTTAAAGAATTATACAGTTGAAGTTTACATTTCTTACCGCCAGTAGGCTTTGGCGCTTGCCACGGAGGCGATGGACGGTTACCAGACATAACTGCACTCAAATTTACGACGTTATTTTGACACCACCTGCCACTTGACAGCGCTACGAAGACACAGGCCGCACAACGTGTTAGTGATGTTACTCTGCGGAATGCCGCCTCGTCCGACCCTGCTCCGTCGAAGATGACGTAATAGAAAACGCTCTCACTGGCGAGTTAGTAGGAGTGGCGTAAGTTCGACTTACATTATTCTCTTCACTTCCATAAAGTTTCATTAAAAACAAAAATAACTCTGATTATTCACTTTGAATATTTATGCAAAAAAGTCTTCTAGAAAAATTTCGTTCAGGATATCCATAAAATCTTAGTCTCCTTAAGGTTAAGCGTAAAATTAGATACCATTTTTCTTATATAGCTAATTATTCTAGTAATTGGGAGAGATAAGTTTGTGCTGTACTAAAGGAAATAATTGCATGATAAGTCTTTTGATCTATAATGTGGAGTAAATGAGTTTAATTTGCTCTAAATGACTTTTCAAATCTCTTATGCGAAAGACGATCGTCTTTCGTCTTATGACAAAAGACGATACCAATAAAATGCAACGATTTTGAAGAACCTCTATTTTGACTGATCAGGCTTGGGGCTACTTCTATGATTCAAGTAAAACATTGTAACCAGAAATCAAATTTAGAATTAATGTGCCTTTAAAAGATCCATAATTATTTTAAGTAACGATTGCGAGTGTAAAGTTTGGTCGTGCTTGGGGGATTTTAAGCAACCAACTTTAACAAGCCTAATCTAACTGCCCGTGTGACCTTACTCAAGGTAATAAAGGAACAAGTCAACAGGAAACTCAGCTTGTATTTCCATGAAATTGGCACGAGAAATATCTTGAAACTTCTTTGATTCTTGCCAGCCAGTTCAGAGCGTCCAGATGAAAGTTTGGCCAGTTCAGCTTCCAGGTAAGAA
The DNA here is from genome assembly GCA_006783055.1 of Trinorchestia longiramus. Lineage (NCBI taxonomy): Eukaryota > Metazoa > Arthropoda > Malacostraca > Amphipoda > Talitridae > Trinorchestia > Trinorchestia longiramus. The sequence continues at coordinate 43,764 of VCRD01001781.1, forward strand.
TGACCAGTCTGGGGGCTGCAGTAACTGTGGCTGAATAGTGGCAGTGATGCACAGCAAGTGTGATGTACAGTCTTTATGTACAGTCTTGATGTACAATCTTGAGTGTGATGCACAGTAAGTGTGTTCACAGTGAAATTCCAAGGTAGGTTTGAAAGGTAAGTGTGATGCACAGAGAGTGTGTGTGATGCACAGTCGTGATGTACAGTCGTTGAGTATGATGCACAGCCTTGAGTGTGTGGCAGACGGTCCCCCAAATTCAGGGAATTCTTTAACCTAACGTCACATGTTGAAATTCAGTAATGGCGTCGCTGGGGAGAGCTACGTCCAGACAATGAGCGTGAGAATGTTGCCAGACTATAGTTTTGATTTTGAAATACTTTCTGGCTAACGCTCTTAATATTAATATTATTATTATAATGTGCACTAAATATGCACGTTTTAATTGTAAAGAGTTCGTAAAAATCACTCGAATTTTAGTCTTATTTTTATTACTAAAAATAAGGTTATTTTAATATTTCTAATTTTATAAGCTTTAGAGGGGTAGCAGGTCTTGCTACACGAGTATTGTTCTTAGTAAAGAGTATGCATCCGATTGTTGGAAAATAGTACCATGACTATCAAACATATTAAACAAATTTCAGATTAACGTTAATGACCGCAGAATACGAAATACTGGATGAAAACAAGGATTTCTTGCAAATTTTTCATTCTACTCTTCGAAAGATAAGGATAATTGTTATATTCTACCTCTGTATTATCTATTATAAATACAGTTCCCTCCCACGAGAGGCGTAACCGGGAAAAGAGAGCAGGTTCACACTAGAGTGCGCATGCACTACCGTTAGAGCACATGTACATACTAACTTTAAGATGAACACGTTTTTTTTCGGTGACAACGTGTTTAAAAAATGAACTCACATAACATATTCCTATCAACTTATTTGTCATTGCTATGTACAACATCTATAACACATTACTAAACCATTCTCAAAGTTTAACTACTATCCAGTTCATAAAATTTATTTAAACAAGAAAATAATTTGGAATTCTACACTAGAAATTTCGGAAAATAATTTAATTGTTTTTTCAGTGCCAATGATACTTTGAATATATTGTCTATTTTTAAGAACTTCCCGAATCAATGAAAAATAATACTTAGAAATAGTTTAAGTCAATTCGGGATACAGAAATCGGATTTCTATGAAGAAAAAAGTTATATTTATTTCGTGTTGTCATCAAAGAGTTTAAATACTTAAAACTCATTTCAAATCACAAATGAGGTGAAAACTTCGCTGGATATGATAACCTCCACATATCAGGTCATCCCATAAGTTCTGTCCAAATTTTCATTCATGAGGCACCCACTTTCCAAGTTTAGGAACTTTTTTAAGTTTTTGAAAATGACGATGAACAGTTGTATGGTTTGCACTGAGAACTACTGCCATTTCTTCAGCTGATAAAGCAGGATTTTCTTCATGGGCTGCTTCAAGAAGCTTTTCATCAAACTCAACTGGACGTCATCTTCAAGGGTGAAATCTCTAACTCTGAATTTCACAAACCATCTTCTGCAAGTTCTTTCATTGACAC
>VCRD01001781.1:51051-64472 GCA_006783055.1 Trinorchestia longiramus
ATCATGAGTGATGGCACAATCATAGACACAAGGGCACATGCCAGACACAACGGACACATGGCAGACACAACATGCCACTCGAACTGTGCAGTCACTGCGCCTGAGGAATGTGCCCATTACATCTAGTGGCCCATGAGAAAAATACGTCTCTGATACTCGAGAATGAGCAATTGCTGTATTTGTCAACACCGTAAGTTGTTAGCCTCCGAGTGCTGTCTGTATTATTTCAATTCTGTGAGGAAGATGTTGGTAATAACCAGCCAGCATTTGTGTTGCCTTACGTTTCCTTAAAAAAAATATCAAGCTAAATTTCAGAAAAACATATTATGGGCTTCTTAGGTATGAATGAAATTCATTTTTTTTTGTTTAGAAAGAGGAGAATCAATATTGTCAGTCAATTAAGCTTACGAGAAGGAAGTAATGCAATTTTTCTTTCCGATGATTAAAATGTCGATGATGTCCTTTACCATTTGTATACTGTTCAAATTGGAATTACTCATTTCATTGAGATTTAATTAACTCTTAGTTTTCTAATCGGACGCAAAGAAAATGAAAAATTCTTCTTCATTGGGTGGAGAATAGGAAGTTCCATAGCTGCACACAGTATAATTCAAGTAAAAAGTGTACGTTCAGCGCTAAACGTTCTTAGAGCATAGTTCATCTCATGTTGCTCTGAGCTTTTCTGACACAATTGGATGTTGAGCGTAGGGCTTAGATTTTGCCATAAGAACTGTTCCCTCTGAAACGTTTACTTCTCAGTGACAACACAAATTAAAGTGGCCAGTACAAGAACACTGCACTCCATTTCCTTGGCATCACTATCGATGAGCCTCATGAGAAAATTGATAATGAATCAAGTAGAAAAATTGTAATGAATTAATTAGAAAACTTGAAATGGATCAACTAGAAAACTGGTGAGGGATTAATTTGAAAATTGGAAATGGGTTTTGAACAAAGTTGCTAATCAGTTATATGACACACTGGAAATAAATTATTTCTATAACTGGTAGTGCAGTAATTGAACTAAAGGTCAGCAATCACAAAACTGACCATGCATTAATTTCGAAGCTGGTGAAAGGTTAATTGCAAAACTGGTTTTACATTAATTACAAAGCTGGTGATAAGGTCTTTACAAAGACAACAGATAAAAGATACCTAGAAAACATTTCATTCCATCATTATGTTTCGAGTGCTAGTCACAATTAGTCAAAATGAAGTACGAAACGGAACCGCGTGTAATTACATTGAATTTAAAAGTTTTAAAAGCATTGACTAAAAAACAGTTCTAAAACATTGAAATGAACGCGTATTTATGAACACAACTGTATTGTCTCTCAACTAAAAATAAATATTGTGACAATTGATGTAAAAAGACTATTAAAATATATTTAATTTCCTTCCCAGAACCACGGCTTCACAACTGGCATCACGGCTCAAAAACTCACGATTTCTTAGAGTTTTCAACTCCAGGCATCGATGATGTATTGACGGATTCAGATCTTTTTCTTATTGGAGGTATTGCAATCCATACCTGATAGGAACAAAAAACTTCTATCCTCTGAGCTATAATGTTTCAAAATATCATCAATAAAAGAGAAAGTTCATTGTACTCAATACTTTCTTCAGCGGAAAATCCATTTCTAATGATAAAACAGATTTGAAACGACCAATGTTTTCTGGACGATGTGTGCGAACGTGTGAAATGCTTCCAATGATTGACAGGCCATAGCCCCTGATGGATACCCCAGTGGTAGCTTTTAGGACTTGAACTGAGATGATGAGCGCCTGCGGAGGTCCAACAATCAAAAAGGACGAGCGGTGACGCGTGTTAATTACTGAGCCAGAGGTCGTTTGCGGGACAAGTTAATTCAGTCAACAGAGCCCATGGACGGGTCCATTAGAGACGACCGCTGGTCAATAATCGTTAAGGTGACGTCGGCACTACGCACGAAACACGGCACAGGCTGCCGACCGATCGTCCTGGCCTGATCTCCGTGGTAGTTAGAGCGCTTCTTTGTAGGAGATGCGGCGAGACTTGCTTGAGGTGTTTGTGTCTTTGTAGGAGATGTGGCGAGACTTGCTTGAGGTGTTTGCGTCTTTGTAGGAGATGCGGCGAGACTTGCTTGAGGTGTTTGTGTCTTTGTAGGAGATGTGGCGAGACTTGCTTGAGGTGTTTGTGTCTTTGTAGGAGATGCGGCGAGACTTGCTTGAGGTGTTTGTGTCTTTGTAGGAGATGCGGCGAGACTTGCTTGAGGTGTTTGTGTCTTTGTAGGAGACGTGGTCTAACTCCCTTGAGATGTTTGTGTCTTTGTAGGAGATATGGCTTGTCTACCATGAAGAGCTTGTGTCTACATAGGCGCGACTATGTAGATGAGCGACTCAAATCATTATGTCTTAATAAAAAAATTTTAATTCGTCATTCATATTTATTTTAAATGGAATTTGTTGTACATTCGTGGCGTCTACTTAGCTTTATAATTTTTCGGTATCTAAAACATTTGTATTGTACCGTTCACTTATTATAACTACAACTGACTATTTGATAAATTAACACTCAGTGAATCATCATTTAAATCCTAATCTCGCAGCCAATTCTTTTTCCTGTCAAGATTTCAGGTATGCAATATTCAATGTTGGTTGTGGGAACCAAGTTTTTTGAAAATTAAATAAGTAATCTACTTCTACATCTCCATGCCACAACACTTAAATGGAACTAGAGTATGACCATTGTTGATTCTAGTTGTTTTTGGAATCGAATGGATATAAATATTTCATGGTATGACGCTCGATCTCAGTTGCATGCCGATATTGGGCTACATTTTCTCGTTCATAACCTGTAATTTGACATAATTAAGCTCCCAAAAGTGGGCCGTCAATCAGATCAGAGGAAGGCATCTATCAGGTCATCCCATAAGTTCTGTCCGAATTTTCAATCATGAGGCACCCACTTTTCAAGCTTAGGAACTTTTTCAAGTTTTTGAAGATGACGATGACCAGTTGTATGGTTTGAACTGAGAACCACTGCCAATTCTTCAGCTGATAAAGCAGGATTTTCTTCAAGGGCTTCTTCAAGAAGTTTTTCATCAAACTCAACTGGATGTCATCTTCAAGGGTGAAATCTCTAACTCTGAATTTCGCAAACCATCTTTTGCAAGTTCTTTCATTCACACATTCCTTTGCTGAGTTTCCTTTCTTGAACTCACAAAGCATAATGTGCCTCAAATGATTCTTGGGTAGTTCCATGTTAGCAGGGTTTTAATCGAACAAAATTTAATTTTATTGTTCTCTGAAATAAAATTTGATCCGTTTAAATGCATCTAAACACAAAAACAATGTTCAGCTCCATTAGACATTATAAAATACTCTTTAAATTTCATTCAATTTAAAAAAGGTAAAATTCAGACAGAACTTACGGGAGGACCTGATAGTTTGTTTCCTCTAAATCCTGACTATTTCATTTTAGTTGTACTATATTCAAGACGCGAATCTGAACTCCTGATAGAAAGAAAACTATTTGTTATGAACAAGATTAGACAGTTTGGAAAGGATGCATTGCGTTAGTATTTTTTTAGATATAAATTCAAATTGAACAGCTTCGGCTTGTCACCATGGCTGGGAGCACCTGCAGTATTCAAGGCAAGGTAGGTGCAGAAAAGCCAATGTTAAAATGAATGTCAATGTTGACATTCATTTTCCGACGCGTTTTCAAACATCATAATCGATCTTGGGTAGAATAGAATTATATATTGATTTGTTTTTCATTTCTGGGTCTCATTATGATCATCTACACGTGAATAACCCTAATTTTGATCTTGAGCAGAAACTTTACAGAAATTCCCACATGTTGATTATCCTCGACTGTCGATAAAAAAATAACGAAACAACCGAGGACCAAATAAAAACGGACGGACGGGGAAAAAGAACAGAGGAGCAAGGAAGCTGAGACAGAGGGGAAAAGAAAGGAGCTTCCCCATTCAGGAGGGAGGAGGGGGAAGAGGTGACCCCCTCGTCCAGGAGGGAGAGGGGGAAGGGGTGACCCCCTCGTCCATGAGGGGGGGGTCATTAAGCAGAACCTCCGGTCGCCTACTCTCGGCCACGTGACTTGACGCCGTCGCACTGCTCTCGGCAGCAGCCTTTTGATGGTCATGACTTGAATGGTCATGAAGGGCAACGGTGGTCATGAAAATTTACGCTCGCCATTAGAAGGGTGGTCATAAATGACGACGATATCATGAGATACAACAATGTGCATGCGTAACACTAACAACACAACAATGATAATTTCAGAACTGGTCATGAGCGTCACAAGATGACTTGTTTGACACAAGATTACTTCAGGTCTTTGACAATGTTTACGTTGATGGCAGAAGGCTTACTATCTTTCAATTGGAGTTCAAAGATTATCACAGAACCTTAAAGATAAAAATTTTCAAAACTGAGCAGCAAAAAATTATTATGATCGTTAAAAGAAGTCCATAGTAAGTCATTACTCAAAAACGATTTAAGCAAAAAAAAATATTTTTCAACGTTGCATTTTGCTCACAACTCATTTTAGGTCCCGTGTTGAGTAAAGAGACGGGACCAATGCAAGTTAAGTCTACTCGCTTTATTTAAGTTTCCTCTAAAGGTGATTTGTCTCAGACGCACCGTCGTTAACTTATTCAAATGAGCTTTTATTTACAAAGTCACGGGCAGACACGAAGACGTCAGTCTATCAGAGTTTTGACTCTGGAAATTAATTGTGGCGCTGGTGCTTCTTTCAGTCGCTGGTGTAGATTGAGTCTGAAAGAGTTATGACGAGTTAAGTTAGTGTATTTATTCATCAGTTGGTGAGGGTTGAGTCAGAGGGGATTGTAGGGAGTTAGGCTTGTGCATTAATTCATCTGTTAGTGAGGGTTGAGACAGAGGGGGTATGAAGAGTTGAGTTAGTGTATTTATTCATCTGTTGATGTGGGTTGAGACAGAGAAGTTTGTCCAGTTAGGTTTGTAATAAGTTTCGTAAAAGGGCTGTTAATTTCTTTTATTAGCAGTGGATGGAATTTTTGTTATTCATATTTTAACAGAGGTACATTTTCAGAAGCGACTAGCCTTAAAATTATTCCAAAAATTGAGAACTTGTTTATTTCTCTCATACCACAAAAGGATGCACAAATTCTAGAACAGAAATTCCGTGCATTTTTGTCAGGGACTGCAGAAACAGAAGTAGGTAGTGTTGGAAAGATAAGGAATAGTAACTTTAGCCACCATACATAGTGGGTTAACACTTTGTTCTGAGTCCAGTACGACTATTTTACAACAATAAAGTACGAATAACAATTGAAAGATAATCTACGTAAAGCGTCCGTTTTGTACTGCATTGACTCACAACTTACTTGCAGAAAACCAGGCTTTGCAGTTCTTTCATTGTTCTTGTAACCTTGATTACCGCAAATAAATTCTAATAAGTATATAAGAACACGACGGATTAAACCTGAAACCAATTTGCACAATGCTGAACACACACCAGTCAGCGCCAGGCTGTGGGTGTCCAACCGACCCTCGTAATCCAAATGTCAACAACCCTAATGCTAGTCTCAAGCTCCTCGAGAGCCGGGGTGCGTCAAGGGTTGGCAAAACCTCGATAGGGTTCGCAAAGCTTGTTTTGTGAACCTCTTATCGGGCTTTGAACAAATGCTGTGGGACGCTCTGCCGTCATGGATCATTTACATCGCAGTGAAATTATTTCGTATTGAGCGTTGATTGGCTGCTGTTAGATATCTGTGTTGTAAGTGTGACCTGAATTTCTATACCAATGAAAATGAGAGTCAAAATATGTAAAAGTACGAGCTGAAAAGCCTGTTATCTTTGAGGTTTGAAGTATACTTCCTTGATAAAAATTTGCTGTCAGTTTTTTTTTAATATTCTTAAAACCGTACGCCTTACTACTACAAACACCAATAAACTTTGAAGCAACGTTGATTTTGCTGATGCATCATTTTCTGGGTAGTCTCTTGAAGTGTACTAAGGGTCTTATATAGTGTAGTAAAATAAACGTTACTGTGACAACATTAAAGACTGAATAACTGTTGATATGATAAAATTTTGATAATTTAAAACACTCTCCATCGTGTACTATGTTTCTTCTATGGCTTCTCTCTTTTCTTATTCTATTAATTCAAATCGTTGAAAGGAGGAATTCAATCTTCCACACACAAAATAATGAAGAATACGAAAGAACTGATTTTATTTAGTGGAAGATGCGATGAGGATATTAAAAATGCACATGCTCATGAAAACTTTAATCTGAGTCGCACGAAATATTGAAATTCTGCAACACCCGTTACCTCTGAGGAGGTATGTAAGAAATTAAAAACTTAGCTCTAAACACATTTAAACTGGAACTGTGAGAACAAGTGTCATTGTTTCCTACATAACACCAATTATTAAAAGAAACACTGAAATATTCAACATTTCCAACCTACAAATAACATGCAAGGCATTCGTAATATAAATATTTTTGAAATCGAGTGGATATTGATATTTCATTATATGAAACTCGATCTCTGTTACATACCAATTTTAGGTGACATTTTTTGCTCATAACTTCCAATTTGATATCATTATGCTCCCAGAAGATGGCTTATTCTCAACACAATAAAAAGAAGCTGCTAAAACATAGATCTTTGATGTAGCTTTCATATTTCAATAAGGAATAATAATTGGTACAATTTTATCCAATAACGAAACACTGGCACGGGCGGACATTCGAACTTAACGAATGAATGTCAAAAGAATTCAGATTTATAAATTCGACGCCCTCGCCTATTTTTGATGCATACCTATTTCATGTGTCCATAGTATTCATGATACAGCAAGCCAATCGAGCCCCTCATGAGACGTGGTTGCCGCCTCAATGCTCAGTGTAAACCCCAGAAAAAGGCAAATAAACCGGAAGCGGAAACAGGAAAACGAACAGGATAACCCCCTGGACCACAAAACAGGCACAGAATAAGAAACACCCGAAACAGGAGTAGGGAACACCCACCCTTAGAAAATAACGCTCCATAAAAAATGTTATCCGCTTTTGTGATATTCACGCAATTCTATGTAAAATTTTTGCTCCTTCATAATTCCTCCCTACATTATTTTCACAAAATTTACAATATAAAAATAAAAATCACCATTACCTAACGATTCACGGCAATGTCGTTCATATATGAATAAAAAAATTTCTCCTCCGAAAAATTGTCTGTCACATGAATTGATAGCTCATACATAAATCAAAATGGAAATAAATTATGCTTGTGTTTCGAATGGTAAAGAACATTTAAAATGTGTACGTATAATCTTATTCGTATTTTTCCTTTTGGACTACTGCTTCCTATAATTTTCAACGATAGGGTAGAATATCGAGCCAACACAATATCATATTTCAAATCAAATATTTAATTTGAATATGGAAATACTTCCTCGGATTATGGTCTAATCAAAGAAGAGTCTCCTTTCAGAGACGGAAATAAATGCTAATCAGCTTTTCCAAATATTACCTAAGCTTAAATGAATTTTATCACAGTTGAATAAGAAATTGTCTGACTGACGATGAGAAATGTTCCTCTTACTTCTCCCTTCTGACGCATTCAGGCCTACATTGTAAGGTCAGAAAATGTATGCTGCTAATTGCAGCGAAGTTGAAAGTTTTTTCGTGAATTGCAGCGACCAACCAGATCAGGATGTCGTGATGCCACTCTTAAGTTTACTTAGCCAACATGTCTTACTATTTATATTTATAGTTAGCTTCCTTCTTTTCATTACAGATTGTACCCCCTTCTCTTCCCAGGCTCGTCCCACCCCAATTCGATAAAACCGCCATGTTAGACCAATGAGCAATGTAGTAGTATTATGACTTTGTGCTATCTTTTATTCAAGTTCCAACAATATCAGCGATTATTTTTGAAAAAGGATTAAGAATTCGTTGGCTTCCGCTTGTAAGATATGTATATGTATTTGTTACTACACTAGAGCACCTAATATAGAAAAATTCTGTTAAATTTTTTTTTTTAGAATTTCTAACTTTCACTGAGTTTTCATATGTTAAATAGTTATATTTTTTATGGTGATAGTCATTTTCATATAAATTTTTCTCGATGTATCCAATGCCATCACAGTTCAATCTGAAAGCTAATTCATTAGAGCCTCAACCTGACCACCATAAAATAATAAAAATTCAAAGCAAAAAGAAGAGCGCAAAAAATAATAATTCGCCGCACTACTGAACACCCGCAATTTTCTTCAAAAAGGACTAACATATTGTAATGTACATTCATCATCTCATATTATAAAAAGTGAGTGAAATCTCAATTTATTTATATTATTGGGAACTATTCTACAACAAAAGTATCCCGAAGGCTCAGTCCTGCCAGAACTCAATTCATGTTTCGCTCGGGCGGCAGCCTCGTCCCACAGAAGCAGTTCCCACACGAGCAAATTTATTGATGCAATGATGAAGTCGGTCAGAGGAGGGTGGCATGATCCCTTTTATTAGGCAATCGCAGGGCTCAGCACTGATCTCTATTACAACAGAGCTACACGACAAACAATGCGTTGACAGGTCTCACTGTCAACCCTTTTCTAAGAGGGCAGCTGGTGACATGGTTCCTAAGTGACTATTAAGCCTCAATAAAGCGCATGACGAACTTATTTCGTAGCGCGTCAGTACATGTTGACGGTCTTTCAAAAATATATTGGTTTGCGTTGTGAATGTACGTAATAAACATTCTTGTGAGCGTGTCAGCAGAACACAGCTCTTCCTATGGCGTGCCTTTGTATCATGTCAAAGAAATACAACAAGTTTTGGCAAAAATAACATCGTCGATTTGCTGATTGTTGCTCAAGAATATTGTGAAGCGTATTTATGATAGCATCAATAATCCAGTCATTTAAAATGAAGGAATGACTACAACGCCAATTATTTGGACAATAAAATTGTTCCACATAAAGTTGAGCGGGCAAGCACGTGTTAAACAGAAATGCTTTGATAAACGTAATTTATATTCAAGTGAATCTTATCTTCAATTGGTTGTTCAATATTGAGTACTTAATTGTAATGAAATTTTTACCATAATTAAAAAGAATGCCTTGTTACAAACCTAGAGAAAAACGACTACAGAAACTTCAAGTTTCTAGTTCAACAGGACCTGATTGATCGTTAGTTTTTTATCGATAGCTCATCAGGACTTGACAAATTACTGAACTCAGTCATGTGCTTTAAACTAAAATTATTTTTTCATGAGCAAATTGTACAATTTTGGTTTCTGATCCTTTACTTATTCATTCGTAGTTTGGGGTAGAATAAAATGAATCTTATTAAGATTAGCGAGCCCAAATTAGCCTTCCAATCCTACTAGGCCTGCAATCTGCACATTATATTATTATATCGGCCTGCAATCTGCACATTATATTATTATATCGGCCTGCAATCTGCACATTATATTATTATATCGGCCTGCAATCTGCACATTATATTATTATATCGGCCTGCAATCTGCACATTATATTATTTTTTCGGCCTGCAATCTGCACATTATATTATTAAATCGGCCTGCAATCTGCACATTATACTCTCTCTGGTCGAAAACAGTGGATTCACAGTCGAGAAAACCTTCCTGCTTTTACTGTTTTTAAACCGATTAATTTCCATATGTGCTAAAAATTAGCCTCGAGTGTGCTGTAACTAGTGCATGCACTGACTTCATTCCGACCCTGATGAATAGCAACTAACACGATTGTTTCTACCAAAGGATATAAGAGAATTTTTTAAACCACCCTCTGTAAAAGGAAAATGAAAAACGAAGAAGAAAACACTGTAAAAGGTTATCCAACGTAAAGAATCATGAATTAACAAACAGAGAACCTACTGCCGGTTTGCAAGCCTTGCTATAAAGATCCAACGAACGTCTTCAAGGATTAAGCAAATTTAAATAAAAATGCACTTTTTTATTCAACTAATTTTTTATCTTTGTTTTTTATACTTTTTTCAAAGTATAAGGTATGAGTGGAATTTTAAACTTTTTAACCTCCCCACCAACTGTTCTGGAATTTGAGCTCCATCAGCATAGTCATTTCTGTGCTATGGTTTATTTGCTTATCTTTTTCAAGCTGATCGAAGTATGATAACGTATAAGTTTTCAATCATTTAAAAATTTTGATGGAAAAATACATAATTAAATCATAAAGAAAGTAACCAGTCTTAGCATCGTAAAGAAAACTGTTTTGACATCGTTTGATGTTTTTGAACTGTTTGCCCTTTGGAATGCAACTGACACTAATGAGTATAATTTTTCATCCAAACATCACATTTTCAACATGTTACATGAATATTAAAAATAAATTCCTGGAATCACAGAAATTAAACTCCTAAACTGCTTTGTTTCATGACAGAGTTCACGAAGGCAAGATCATCGCAACGGGTAAACAACGCTGCACTCTGGCTTCAACATTTCGTTGTCTTGTGTGCCAAATTTTGTGCTGCGCAACAAACCGCTATTTCAAAAACCATTTAACTCGATTGCTATCGTCCAAATTGTCAACAAAAGTCCGGCTGTAAAAGGGACTCCTATCGCAAAAGTTTTGCACCGCCCAGCAAATTGGAAACGCGACTTCGACCGCGATAGCAGCCACGGCTCTACGGCAGCGACGGGACATGTTTGCAGTATTTCCTTTTTTCTCTTACACCAGAAACGCGGGGCACTCAGTAGCAAGCTTTAGAAAGAGAAAGGACAGAAAATGCATGATTTTCAATACTTATTGCGTAAGCCATGTCTAAGTTCCATTCTTTGTCAAGCACATATTCGAATTTTTTCGTTTTTCAAATCATTTATGCCGGATAAACTTAGGCATCTCGTCGTAGAGCAGGGAGCAGGGAATAATATCGACAAATATGGAACATGATCAGACTTGAATAAAATTTAGCTCTGTAACCAGATCTTGTATTAAAACTGAAGGAATGTGTTCCTGACGTAGCAATGTGTAAGTAAAGGTTTCATATATCCATCAAAAGTTTTAAATATTTCTTAGAACTTTACCAAAGACATGAGTGGCTTAAATTTTAGATTACATTCTTCTACATAGATTCTTTTTAGTCGTTCGGTTTTTGTTCAATTTTAATACTAGTTTGTCAAGATAAGAGTGTAGAATATTTCTAAGATTTAGAAATTTTTGTGTACACTTGTTGTTGATTTTATGCTTCTCTAACAGTCATTTGTGAACATGGTTCAGCTTCAGACATGACTCTCTGATTTCTTTCATTCAATTTGCTTAAATTTTTGTTTCTCATTCTTGAACCAGAATTTCTTGCATGCTTTTTAATTTTACGTTCCGGTTTTGTATCATCCGTATTATTCCAAATATTTCAGTAGCATATAATTTGAAACGTAAAATTACTTGAAACATTCCTTACATTTGGAGCTCTCCTATGTTCAATTCTTTATCAATCACGACTCTAAGATGCACCATCGAAAAGTTTTTTTCTTGCTTGTCATTAATATCTATTGGGTTTACATTACTTCAATATTTAAATTTTCATCGTTCATTTTGTTCTTCTCTCTTCTTAGGACATTTTCATTGCAGTAACTTTTCATGCTATGTGCTTTACTAAGCATCAGATTCTTACGTTATGTTATCCCACTTCATATAATTTTATCCTTTTCGTCGTTTAAATATTTTCTTCTATTTTGTTTTAACAACGGCGCATTGTCTTCACAATATTGTCTTTGTAAGTACCCGTCTTTCATTTCATCCACAAGACGTGCGGTCTACCTTGTTTCTCTACTTTTGTCGTACCTTCACTGCAGTTACACTATTTACTATTTTATTTGTATTTTAAAAGTCCCCGAGGTGCTACTTCCCTCCCCCTTTTTCTTCATCCTAGTCCCAACCCTCCTCTTGAAAGGTTTCACTCAAGAGACCCTCCACTCCCACTCGGGGTGCAGGAGACTCTTCAAATTTTCTGTTCGTTTTGAAGCATTCGCTCGCTGCTACGCAACGCGTTTAAAGCTCCTGTGAAATCGACCCATTAACCTGAGCTGCTGCTCGCCTTTGTTTTGCTTCATATGAAGTCCGGAGAAAAAGTCTTTAAATGTCTAACAAAAAATCTTCGTCTAAATGTATCGAGGAGTATCCAAATATTTTTCGTCTGTCGAATCGCACCTATGTTATCTAAGGGAATATTCTCATTCAAAATTTAATTTGAATTGAACATTGAAAGTTCCTGCAACTTCACGATTGTGAATGAATGAATTATTTTTGAAAGAATTCCGTGAACATAAATGATGCTGAGAGAAATGTTCAAGCATTAATGCCAATAATTGCAATTATTGACAACTATTACAAGATCTATTCTAAAACTATTTGCCACAAAATCTGACGACTTTGGCACAAACTCTCGTTTCAGGCGATGACATGGATTTCGGAGTACATTATATTTTAAAGGCCTAATTAAATTTAACGCTACTGAAGCCAGTCAACTGAAAACGATGAAAATCAGAATATCTGTAGAAGTCGGTTAAGATTTTCTCTGATGATGGAAAATCAAAATTTGGAGAATAGATTTTCACACAGTGTACTATTTTTAAAAGAAAAACGCACGCACTTGTTGAGTGTTATTGGCAATATATAATTGTTAACCTGCAGCCCCGTTAACAAATATTAATGCTATTTTGTAAGATAATTACAATTTACAAAATCTCTAATATCAAAATGGAAGATTTCAGTTGGAAACTAAAAGAACCCTGAGAGCGCCATGAAGCTTCTTCGTTTTCATTGTATTTTGTGTCAATACAATTTTTTGATAACACTGCCCTTTTCTGTTATTTATAACTACATTAATTTTCCTACCTCTTGGATAAGTATTTATTTTTGTCGAAACAATACTAAATATTAAATTTTTTAATGTACTTTTAAATTTCTTGAATTTTAAAAACCTGAAACGTGCATAAAAAGTTTCTAACCTGCATATGAAATTTAAAATTCTTATAAATTTCTTAACAGTCTCAAATTTTCGCGTTCACATAGTGCATTTGAGTGTAATTAAAAGCGTTAAGACTTCAACAACCCGTGCATTACAGCATGTGAGCGCTGTAATTGTCTTAAGTACAGCATGTTCAGACTCAAGACCTGCGAGGTGGTACTATAACACAAAAATAATTTCAGCTGTGGAAGCCTTTGGTTTAAACTGATTTAAAAATTAGTACGACGACCAGTTAAAGATTTACGACAAGAATGACGTCACCTGCTACGTAAGTCGTCCCTTGCAGGCTTTAGTCACAATTGTGGTGGCATAGGGCTGACTAAAAGCCTTCTTTAAAGTCCATTGTTAAGCGGTGAAGCTCTCAAACAAGCCACAAACGCTGGCCAAACAAGCGACCCTCAGGGAGGCATCAGCTCCG
>VCRD01001781.1:72940-83938 GCA_006783055.1 Trinorchestia longiramus
CAAAAAATAAAGTTATTATGAATGTAAAGGGATGTACGACAAAAACGAAAATAAAAAAGGTAAAACGAAGAACATACATTGAAACACAGACAAAAATATAAGTTACACCAATACAATCATCAAAAAATACTCCCAATGATAAAAGTTATGAGGCTATAATAGAAATTTATCGTTGAGCGGAAACAAACCGTTTTTTATACGTTATGTGCTTCATTCACTTTCTCTGCTGAAACGGAAACCTCACTACAAAAAGAAGCTAACTTTTTTTCCCGATTACATGAGCGCAAAGGTTGTCCAGATTCTCTGTATAAGTTGCTGGAGCTCCCAAACTCACCCAAGAACTTTAATGAAGTTTGATCGAAAAACCAGCAAGAGCTTTAACGTTGCTTTCAACTAGCGTCAGCTGAGAAAAGAGTCAACTCAGAAAAAAATCGCCAGGGCTTAGAAATTTTACGTAAAGATTCGGAAGACACAGTGATCCTCCAAAATTTTACGAATTTAATTGAAAATCGTGAGTGATGATTTAGAAAGTTACGAGAGATTTAGCTACAAAAATGTGCAAAACTGTTCTTTATGTCAAATTGTTAGAGGTAGTCAAATAGCACTAACACCTTTAAGAATATTTGTCCATTACTTGCATGTTCAGTGAGGGTCAAAATTTTTATTTATGGATGATATTTGTGCAACTGAATGTTAAACATGAGTGTTGTAAGTAGAAAGAGGTGTTCCCCTACGGAACTTCATGAGAATAAATGGAGTTGTTTTCGTACGAAATGGAGTGGCTCGTTAGTTTGCTGCAATTTGCAATTTCAGGTTAACTGAATTGACTGTGTCCTACATTGTCTGTGTCCTACATTGTCTGTGTCCTGCATTGACTGTGTCCTACATTGCCTGTGTCCTACATTGTCTGTGTCCTGCATTGACTGTGTCCTACATTGTCTGTGTCCTGCATTGATTGTGTCCTGCATTGACTGTGTCCTACATTGACTGTGTCCTGCATTGATTGTGTCCTGCATTGACTGTTTTCTGCATTGACTGTGTCCTGCATTGACAGCGTCCTGCATTGACTGTGTCCTACATTGACTGTGTCCTGCATTGACTGTGTCCTGCATTGACTGTGTCCTATATTAACTGTGTCCTGCATTGACTGATAACTTGGATTTAACCAAATAATTTAATGCACAATAGGAAACGTTCATAAGCATCCACGGTTCTTCTACATTTGAGGCCTGTAGTATACTAGTATTCGGCAAAAACACTAAATCACTTTTTAAGTTTACCTCTGAAGTGTTTTCCGTTTAAACTTTAGTCATAAGAATAAGTTTCATTTTCAGGAATGTGGGTAATTACCCAAAAATAATTCCTAAAATTATCATTCATTTTTCAAGTCATATATGGAAAAAGTTTTCTGATGAAGTTTTTTCATCTCACCTTCGTTACTGAAAGTAATGTCATTTGCATTACCACTTACATAGTTCATACTTTTTCATAAAAGTAGTTGTCAAACGCATAGCCATACACGTCGCTGCAGTCCATGGCTAATCACTTCCTATGCATGTAGTATATACATATACTGTCGTCGTCATGTGCAAATCAACTGACATTGTTTATTCTATTCCATGCTATTATTCAGCTAGTATTTTTTGCAATTGTTTTACTGCCGTGAAATACACAACATTAATTCTTCGTGAGGAACATGAGCTTTTATGAAATAGAAATTACGAAAAGCAGATGGTACAGTACACTTGTAGGTATTCATTAAACAAAGCTCTTTCAATAACAAAAAAGCTGTAGAATGTGAATTTTCAAGCCTAAATTTCTTTCGTATCACCAGCTTGGTCGACTGGTGAGCGAATCTGCTTGCAAGCGGAGAGACCCGGGTTCGAATCCCGCTGCCGACATGGTTGACGCGGCGAGAAATACGGCATGGGACTTGGATAAACAACCGAATAATTATCGAAGTAATTATCCGACCCAAGAATGGGCCAGAAGGTTCGTTCCTATAGCCTCATTCTATTCTATTCTATTCTAGTATGCTAGATATGAGCGCAGTTCTCATAGATACATACTTTTATGTATAGGATATTTCAATATGTTTTAAACAGATATTACTAACACAAGTTGTATCCTTCTTAATTTTTTTCATTGTGAAGCGTCATCACATGTAAATATGCAATGAACTCTTGTATTTGCCATTCCAAAAAGTTTTGAACAAAATATTGTATTAATTTTGGCATTAATGTAATGGGAGAAATTGTACATAGTTCACATTACTATTTACTCCGTTTTGAAGCTGAATTGACTTCGTTGCGCTGTTCACTCGTGCGACTCTTCGTGGTCCGCTGTGTAGGACTGCCAGGCAGTCAAGCTTACCCCTGCCACAGCCCTCCCCTCGTCTCCCCTAACATGGTTTGGCCAGTTGTCTCCATAAATGGGAAAGATCTTAGAATTATATCTTTTCTATTACGATGTAATTGGGATTGAGTAAAGGAATATATTGCTTTTTGTCACTTCATATCAATTTCTTTCTACTCTGAAGCGTCATAATGAGATACCCTCAAACTTCATATATATTTAGCAATGCTAATCATTTATTCAGTCCTTGTTGACATATTGGACACTGGTATTTTAATGCTTAGCACATTTTGGCCTGGAGACTTTTACACTTTGACTAACAAAATTCAAAAATGAGCATTGTTATTAATATTTAAAAAACATCTCCCACCTAACCCTACTTGAATGCTATTTCCAGTACTGTAGGACTTGCTAATAAGCGGCGCTCAAAGACAGGAACTTTTCGAAGGCGTGATTCCTAAACAAAGGAAAGTCGCTAAAACAAAGAACTACAACTGACGCCATCTATTGAGCTCAGGCCTAGCTAGCCCTCAGATACGAAGGCTAAACTTTTTCACTCATTATTGGATAAATATGAACAAATAACTGTGTACTAAAATAAACAAAAATGGATTGATGGATGGGCAATTAAATTAAATACGCACTGTTGGCTTAAAATATTAGTATTTTTAAAATATTTCCTATTATATTGGAACCAACAACAGAATAAGTAGATTTATTAACAGTGGTTAGTGTTGTCCCTACATTTGCTGTTAAATTTCATGGTGGAATTCAATCCGCTTTTCGTTTCACGTTATATGTTTTCACATCACTTTAAATACACAGCATTCGTAGCATAATTTGAAAAATGTTATAGCTAACATTAAAACAAACCCAGTAATAATAGAAAACTTTTGAACTTCATTAAATCAATGGTTTCTGTATGACAGCGGACAATGGTATTTTAAAATCGTATCCCACTGCCAAATAGGGAAACCTTCCTGAATCTTTGTTCAGAGATCCTACTGTAGTTTGAACGAGACTCCTGAATATCACGCAACGTGTATCGTATCAGAAATCACTGTGAAAATATTACACCCTCGTAGAATTGATGCCCCAAGTGTGATGATCAGATGATGACCATGGTGTGATGCAGGCTCAGTGTTCCGTATGTGCGACGCACAGTACATCATGCAGCCATTTCCTGCGTAATCAGCTGGACGTTATCCCCCTCTCTATCTGCTCCTCCACGAGCCATTTTTACCGCAAGTCGATCCCTCCAACGCTCATCTCACGCCCATCGAAAAACCGCTATTTTTCTTGCAAAAGTCGGAGGACGAGGAGATGGGGAGAGAGATACCTTCATGACGCATGGGGCGATGACGCATGGATCAAATGAATTGAAATTAATGAAAAATTATAGTAAAATTTTTGTATTATGTTTTTGGGTTTTATTTGTTTTTCAAGAAAATGAAATATTTTATTCGTAATTCATATTTATTGGTGGGTAGGATTTTCAATCCTTACGTTACTTTTTCAGTAAATGAACCATAGGTATGAGAGTCTTTGATTAAAATTTTATTTCCCCACTCAAAGAAACAAATACACTTCAGATTACCAATACTCAATAATAATAATATATTCCATTATAATTCGGTGTGCCACGTAATGGTGCAAAGCAACACGTTTAAACCGGATGCTTTATGAAAATACAATGAACATTGAGGGAAATTTGCCCCATGTACTCCTGCAACGTTCAAGGAAAATAATTTTTAGCTTTGTATCATGAAGAAATTATTATAAATAACCAAATTTTTCGATATTTTTAACGTTAAA
This sequence comes from Trinorchestia longiramus, assembly GCA_006783055.1. Classification (NCBI taxonomy): domain Eukaryota; kingdom Metazoa; phylum Arthropoda; class Malacostraca; order Amphipoda; family Talitridae; genus Trinorchestia; species Trinorchestia longiramus. Next base: position 77,111 of record VCRD01001781.1, read on the forward strand.
CGATGGTGTATGAATTACAAACGATGGTGTGTACTTATTTTGACTGTATGGTCATTTTTACAAGAAAGAAACATGAAATTAGTAGAAATTCACTATATTCTCAATTGTAAATGACATCAAACTTCATGAGAAAGCTGCTACAAATGAAAATGGACCACGAGTTTTATACTTGGTGCAAGCTGTGTTATACTGAAACTTATTTACCTCACAGCATTACGCCTCGCCAGAATTAAAGATTTTATCCGTGAAGCCATTGATTAAATTACAAATAATTATTCTCTCTTGTTCCTCGGCAATCAGTAAAAAATTCGCAGAGAATTTGGTTTGCTTTTCATTTTTTGTGTTTTTAGCATCGTTTAAATAAGCACAGCGTCAATTGTTGTACTCGAGTGAGCGTCTTCAGAAAATCCGTGCATTACAAGAACTCGTTAGGATTTTGCAGACATGAAGCTCCTCACACCGTAACTGCCCACCGGAATGCGGAGATCCTCAACAGCTTCCTTGCACTAACAGCGCTGCAGCAGGACACTCCGTCTGTGCTTGCCAGTCTTTCCTGTCTCCCTTTAAAGCCTTCCTCGTATTTATAGGCACAATGTTGCCGATGGACGTGACCTGAATAGCACAAAAAAGTAATTTCTTTTCGTTTTACATCCAAGGAAAGTTTTCCATAATGTTTATTGGTTCGTGAAATTGTGCTGATTGTGAGGAAAACGATTCAAATTATATTTTTATCTCATTTATGAAATTTTTTTCAGCTTTGGCACAAGCTCAAAATTCATGGTGGTAATAGAGAAAACTACTTTGATGTTAATCGATTAGGCTCTGAAGCCGTAGACTTCTTCAATGCCATGGTCTCACCAAGAACTCCCTCACAAGGTACTCAATATACATACATCTATATATATATATATATATATATATATATATATATATATATATATATATATATATATATATATATATATATATGTATATATATAATATATATATACACATGTATGTATGTACGTATATTGAGTACCTTGCCCGGAATGACATTTTCGAACCGTTAGATTTAATCATTGTAAACCCGATTCCTACAAAAGGTAAATTTGATCTTTAGTAAATCGATCTTAACTGCTCGAAATAATTCCAACTATCAACGTGAAATGTAAACGAATGATAACCCGTTTTCAAGTTTTCAGATTTATATGAACCATTCATCAACCTAAATTGAATCGTAGTTTTTCGTCCAATATCCCTTATTTTCAAGCGTAGCTCAGTACGTCAGAGACTAATGAAGGTAGCTCGTCATGTTCGCCATCCATGACTGAATGCTACCAAGCTTTGGTGAGTCAAAGCTCAATATCCAGCGGTTCCATGGAGTTGCAGATAGGAACTATGACAATTTTTGACAAATTTTGGCTGAGAAAATAATTGTGCACAACTGCGCTGTCTTTCTAGTTCTATGTGCGTGAGCATATTGTAAAGCTGAGAACAACTCAACCCAAAGTGCTCAATTGCGTGAGCGAGAAGCAGCTCCTCGTGAACCGATTGAGCATTGGCTTATCTCACCAGCGGCCTACAGCGATACTGAACTCACAAGTATTCCAACGTACCTAGTCTTCTCGTACATCTTGTCTTTTGCTAACCTGTTCTCCCTGTACACTTAGTCTCCCAGCACAACTAGTCTATTGCTAACCTAGTCTTTTTCTACACCTAGTCTCCCAGTAAGCCTCGTCTTCAGGCTCACCTAGTCTCCAAGCACGCCTAGTCTCCCAGTACACCTAGTCTCCAAGCACATTTAGCATCCCAACATGCATAGTCTTCCAACACACCTAGTCTCCCAGCACACCTAATCTCCTGGTATACCTGGTCTCCTAGCACACCTAGTCTCGAGACTCAACAAATCTCCAAGCAACTCTAGTCTCAACCTAACTATCATAGTTTCTCGGCTCCTCTAGTTTCCCAGCACACCTAGTCTCTAGGCTTCCCTAGACTCGTAGCACACCTCGTTCTTTAGCGCACCTAGTTAGCGGCACACTTAGCTTCCCAGCACACCCAGTCTTCCGATGCTTGTTCTGTGTGTAGCGTATCGTGACACACCGTGAACTCGGTGCTAAACTTGCATTAGGACACTTCAAGCGTGCAGCAGCGAATTGTTTGCTTGTTGGTCTTTTGTGTTTTGTGTGTCGTTACTGGCACTATACCCACGGCACTCGTGGGTTGTAACTGGCATAGTCCTCATGACACTCGTGTGCCGTAACTACCACTATACCCACGATACTCTTGTGTCGTAACTAGCACTATATCCACGACACTCGTGTGCCACGACACTCGTGCACAGCCACCGTGGTCGAGTGGTCTGCGGCCTGTGTTAGGTATCAGGTCTCTGCTTCGGGCAGACAGACCGCGGGTTCGAAACCCGGCCATGAATACGAGCTGTTTCTCGTTTCGCGCCGTGAGCTCGCACTTATCGGTAAGCCCTTAACTCCCCGCCCATGGACACATCCCGGGATCGTCGCATGGAGCTCACCATCATCCTTACTCTAAGAATGTTAACCTTAAGAATTTGAAAAACCAATGTACTAATGTCTATGTACTGTGTACTTGATTGGAAATAAAGTTGTTTGTTTGTTGTTTGTTTGTAACTAGTACTATACCCACGACAGTCGTGTGCCGTAACTGTAACTACACCCACGATACTCGTGTGTCGTAACTAGCACTATATCCACGACACTCGCGTGCCGTAACTAGCACTATACGTACGATACTAGTGAGTCGTAACTGTCATAGTCCTCACGACACTCGTGTGTCTTAACTGGCGCAGTTTATGGGCACAATGGTAAATTTTGTAAGATTAATAAAATACTATCCCTTCAGAGATTGATAGGATTATAAATCTCAGTCCCTGGCATGAAAATCCACAGTAATTTCTAGGGTTTATTAATGTTACACGTTTGTGATGAATCCCTGGAACGAAACTTAACATATTCATTGCGGTACGACCCACGGGTGGGTCACTCAGGTTAGGTTCTGTAATTTTTTCAAAGCTTTCTAGTGACTGTAAATACAAAGTAAAGGTTTACACCAGCTATGCAACTGCAATGAATGTGTTAAGCGAACTAATGTGAACCTAAGATAATAATTACATGCACTATGTCCACCTTGCTGACCTTCTGAACTGCTGCTTGTTTCTAGAGCCAACAGTCCCGTGCATTGAAGTGAAGTACAGTGAAGTGCAGTGCGGTGCAGTGTATTGCAATGCAGTACAGTGAAGTGCACTGCGGTGCAGTGTATTGCAATGCAGTACACTGAAGTGCAGTGCAGTGCAGTGTATAGCAGTACAGTACTGTATAGTGCAGTACAGTACTGTACAGTGCAGTACAGTACTGTGCTTCAGTGTGATGGCTTACACTTGCTCATATCAAAGTGAAGTGTCCATGTTGTCTGTGCTACAAAGCTAATCACGTTTATTTTTCATTAAATGTTATTTGTTTTTCATTGTTTTCTTAACATTTTCTTTAGTATTTTGATCCTTTCGCAAAGTCAACCTAGTATATCAATGTATATAAATAACCATTCTTTTCACAATTTTTTATGTTATTCTAACACCTATTTTTCTTCGTTGGTCTTTTCTTGTATTCCCTCTCTCGATTTCGACCTCGGCTACCCTCACGAAACGATCGAAGGAAACTTCGACATTCTGGAAGGATTTTTTCGTTGATTGTGTCTGCTGCTGCACTCCCCTGCTTGCCGGAAGTGAGAGCCTCTTCCTCCAGTGAGGTGCCCTACTCCCCTCGACCTCCCCTCGCTGTGAACGCTCCTCAGATCGCTTTCCAACACTGACTTCTACTTCGCAATGTCCGTGCTCTCGTTTTCCCTTCCACGTTTTCTCAATCACTTCCCGACTCTATTTATTTCTCAAACACTTTTCCCTTTTTTTCCAAATGCATCCGATCAATTCGGGGTGCTTTTTTTGTTTCCGTCGTCCTTTTTTCTTTTCAACGCTAATATCTACTTATATAATAAACAGTGTATCTCTATCTCTCTTTCACGCTCTCTCTCTCTATGCATCTGGATCATGTTATAATTAGATAAGATACAGAACGGAAGTTTTATATATATTAATGAGTTGTATTAATTTAAAGCACAATAATTGGTCCTGAATATTTAATGTATTCATCTACATAGACAGTGTATCTCCATCTCTCTCTGTCTCTCTCTCTCTCTATCTCTATCTGTGTTTGTCTGTCCCATTACTTTCTATTTATAACTGAAGAAAAATTATTGAACTCAAATCAGAACGGGTATGCATGTAATATAAGCATTGTATTGTAGATACCAAAGGCACCGGATCATAATAAAATACGTCATTTTTTCCCATTATTAGTCTTCTTCTCCTACATGGTCATGTTATCGGTAGGTAAGATACAGAGTGAAAGTTCTGCATATACAGGGTGTCCAAGCGTTATGGGACCCGAAAACCAACTGACGCAACCTAAAAATTAGGCTTTGTGTCTTTATTGTGGTATCTACAGTCCAAAGCATGTTTTACTTGTATTTCAAGATTTGTAATCTGGATACCACAATAAAAACTCAAAACCTAATTTTTGAGTTGCGTCAGTTGGTTTTCGGGTCTCGAAATGCTTGTACACCCTGTATTCAAAAAAGTATTCAGGTTCTGATAATACCAAGGGTAACATTAAAAAATGTTTTTTATTGCATAGATCGTTACTTTTATCAGTTTTAAGGCGAGGAATTTCCACGGGTACTATCTAGGTTATATTATCAGTAGATAAGATACAGTATGAAAGTTCTGTATATATTCATAAAAAATACTGATTTAAAATAATAATTCTTCCTAAATCTTTATTACATTCATTCCACTATATAATTCCACAATACATATAATAATACACACTATTTTGCTTCCTTGCTTACTTGCTTGGTCCGTATTTCTGTCACGCTCTTAAGGATTTAGGTAGGAGGAAATTCGGCAGGGTATACATGTATTGTAAACATTGCATTGTGGATACCAAAAGCACATCCTTCAATGTGAAAATTCCATCGCAAAGCCCACGTCCACTGGCAAATTAAAAGAAAATATTGAGTAAAAAAACGTGAATTTTCACGAGTGGGTCTACTAGTAATACACAGTTTGTTACTTGCTTGCTTGCTCGCTTGGTCTGTCTCTCTGTCATGCTCTTAAGGATTTAGATTGGAGGAAATTCGGTAGGGTATACATGTATTGTAAGCATTTTATTGTGGATACCAAAGGCACATCTTTCTATGTGGAAACTTCTTCGCAAAGCCTGCGTCCACTGGCAAATCAAACGAAAATTTTCACTACAAAGCAAGTGAATTTTCACGTGTGGGTCTACTAGTCGTTATAATAATTTCAAATATGTCCAATCTAATCAAACTTATAACGAAATCATGGATCGAAAAATCCTTAATTTTATCACTTTCAAATCGTTAAATTTCCACGGGAACTATCTAGTGTTTTTCTATTATCTGATTTCTTTTGTTCCCGAGACAATTTATATGATGTAACTTACGAGTAAAGAATATCCCAGCTAACTTACAAGGCATCATAGTATGACAGCAGGTGTGAGATTGTAAAAGTTACAAAACTTGAGGGAAATTGAAATGTTATGGGCCAATGGGGTTTAATGTATTGCAACGGTCTTATCTCAAAATTCTTCACACACTCTTTTCAGATTAAAAAATCAAAATTTATGTGGGCATTTATGAAAAAACTGTTTTAGAATTTGTTCAAATTATCTCTACTTTGAACTCAACTAAGAACGATTTCATGGACTCTCCAATTTTTACAATTTCGATTATCTCTTCCCCAAACTTTAATTTATTAACTGAGAAGTTGATTTCTACTCCATACCTACGCAAGTATTTGACTAATTCTTGGAAGGCGAATCAGCGTGTATTTGGGTAAAACGATCACAATAAAAACTTTGTTGTTCAGAGTATTTTAACCATTTTTCTCTTCTTCAACCTCGTGAAATGTTTGCAGACGACAGTTGTCAACAACAAACGAAAAATTTACGCATGAACACCACGGCTAATTAAATTTCTCTTGGATGGATTGAAGAATACACGTACTGTCTGAAAACTCATTTCCTTTGTAAAAATTATGAAACCCAACAAGTATTTACTCTAATGCTCAACTCTACGGAAGAATTTAGTCTTTCTTCTTTTTTTTAAATTAAAGTTTCAGTCAATGCCACCCAGCCTTGAATCTATTTTGCCAGCTTCCACTGTTGGGATGGCCTCTCCCCTGCCGTCCAGCCCAAAGCTGCCTCAAATGTTCCATTGCACACAAATGGAGTGATAACGGTCTTGCTGACAGCTTCCAGATGCTAAAAAACGATTGGGTCGGTGAGGCTCTGAGGAAGAAGAAAGCAATGATTTTCTTCGGAACGACTGCGCCTGTTTAGATCCGTTCCAATGGAACATCGCGCACACGGACGGTCTGTTATCATTTAGGCTAGGAAGTCAAGATCAGCAGCAGTTGCTGATCTGCCTAAGTCTCCGTGATGAAAGTAATAGAGTGCACAGAATTCAATTTGACGCAAGTGGTTAGAAAAGTGATATCGAGCAACGAAGTACGGGAGTACTTAGTGTAGACTCCTTATCTTCTGATTAAATGTAAAAAGCTAGTTTACTCAAGTTGTATCGACGTTTCCTATAACTTTCAAATACTGTTTCTTCGAATAATTATAATCAACCTTAAATCTTACATGAACTTAACCCTTTAGCGACCAAGTGGACTATTCGGTCGCCTTTCACGGTCTTTGGGAGAATTGTTCTAATAATTAAACAGTGAGC
>VCRD01001781.1:89476-115483 GCA_006783055.1 Trinorchestia longiramus
GGGTCAGAAAAGTGTCAGTTGGGTCAGAGGAGTGTCAGTTGTGTGAGAGGAGTGTCAGTTGGGTCAGAGGAGTGTCAGTTGGGTCTGAGAAGTGCCAGTTGCCTTTACGATGAACAATGACACCAACACGACTGCTAGAGCGCTTCCCAGAGTCCAGTCTTCCAGAAAAACTTGGAAGCGATATCATACATATATTACCGTCTTTAATTCGGCAGAAAAATACTCAAAGCTTCTCTAATTGGGCGGGTAAGCAATTTATAAAATACACATACGTAAATGAATAAATAAATTGATAAATAAGAATAACAAAATAAAATTTTAAGAATCCAACATACGAAAAAAGAAAAAGCAAATAAAAATATAAAATAGAAAATTGGTAATAAAGCTCAAATATATGATTAAAAATTATTGAATATATTAAGATATTGTACAAATATTTACAAATGGAATAGTGATTCAAATGATTAATTTATTGAAGAGCACACAAATAACTAAGTAAAGTAATCAACTATTAAAAAAATATTTAATACAGAAATTATTAAAATAGTGAATAGGTACAAAATTAATCAAATAAAAGAAGCCTTAGCGCTGATACAGTTGATTTTTTTAAACTTACTCGTTAGTGTGTACCCAATATTGATATTCATAGTAATTGTCTACTCGTTTTTGATAAATTTATGTGAATGAATTACCCCAGTAATTAAATTTCCTGAACAACTTTAGAAATTTTCGCATGATGTATGCACTATAATTTTATTATCCCTTACATACAAATAACTTTCCAGTTCCGCTTAAGAAGATTTTTTATTTTGCACTTAGTACTTATTTTTGTTAAGTTTATGGTGCACAGTGTCGACGCTCATGCTAATACTGAACCCTTATCGCAGGAGCAAGAAACAAAGACGCCCTTCTAACAAATTTTTTTCTTTCAATTAGCTTCGAGTATATTTAAGACTAGATAGTTCCCATGAAAATTCCTCGGTTTCGATTTTATTAATTCGAAATTATTATAGAGACGAATGTATCAAAAATTTACGACGAATTATTGTTTTTAATCAATATTTTTCATGAATATATACAAAAGTTCCTTTCTGTATCTTATCTACTGATAATATAGCCTAGATAGTATTCGCAGAAATTCAACTTTTTGAAGGCGACAAAATTAAGGATCTATAAAACAAAATATATTTTTCAGTTTTACCCGTGGTCAGAATCAGAATCTTAATATTTGTCATGAATATATGCAGAATTTTTATTCTGCATCTTATCTACCCATAATATAGCCGTGTGGGAGAAGCTTAATAACGGGAAAAAATGGCGTATTTTATAGTAATCCGATGCCTTTATCCACAATACTATGCTTATAATACACGTATACTCGTTCTGATTTCAGTTCAATAATTTTTCTTCAGTAATAGATAGGAAGTAATGGGATGGACACACACAGATAGAGAGAGAGATAAAAAGATAGAGAGAGAGAGAGAGAGATGGAGATACACTGTGTATTATACACGGTGGGCCAAAAGCAGGGTTGCAGTTAACACTTAAACAGATAATGAAGTAACTGTAACCCTACTTTTAGCCCACCCTATATATGTAGATTAGTTTATTAATGGTTTAATAGAAACACAGGTTTTAAATCCTATTAATGCCAGAATAGATTTAGTAATAGCTTTCTCTGGAGTAACTTACGGAAGTTATGTAGAACACACGTTTTCCTTCCCTTGTATACTATCAATTCAGCTGTATTTTATGTACGTGCAAATCTTTTCATGTTGAGATTAAATCCAGGACGCTCGCGTTGTCTTTTCAGCTCCCATAAACACAAGTGCCTCACATCCATCAGGAACACACGCCGCCTCCTCAACTTCTGTTCCTTCCGCTAAATTGCGCGTCTCATTGAGAGCCTCACGAGTCTCACTGAGGGGTCTCATGAGCCTCATTCAGGTGCCTCATGAGCCTCATCGAGGGCCTCACGAGCCTAATCGAAATCTCAAGAGCCTCATCGAGGGCCTCACGAGCCTTATCAAAATCTTAGGAGCCTCATCGAGGGCCTCACGAGCTTTATCAAAATCTCAGGAGCCTCATCGAGAGCATCACGATTCCCACTGAGGAGCCTCACGAGCCCCATCGAGAGGCTTCATGAGCTTCATTGAAGAGCATCATGAGCCTCATTAAAGGCCCTTATGAACCTCATTGAGGGGCTTCATGGACCTCACTGAAGGGCCACATGAACCTCATTCAGGGACAACATGAGCTTCATTTAGAGGCCATGACTATCATCGACAGATCTCAAACAGGAAAATAAAACCTCCTCAGAGGGATCACAAGCTTATCTTGCTCATAGATGTACTAATAATTAACCTGGTGTAGTTTCTGCTGTTGAAGCTACACGTACTACTCCTACTTCTGTTAAAACTTCTGCTCATGTTGTCCTGCGTGTTGCTGCACCACCAATTGTTTTGATTTACGGTGTTCTCGCTGTTACTTGTCGCAACTTTACAGTTGCTATTCCTTCCGGTTTTCTGCCTCTGTTTGATGTTACAGTCCCTCATGCTGCTGATAGTTTAACTGTTATTGCTACTACGACTCATACTAATATTTCTAACTTTGTAATATTATCTAATCAACTGCTGTATTCTTTTGCGTTTTTGAACACTCAGCGCACACCATGGAAATAAAACACAGCGTTGCTCGTTTTTACTCGAATGATTATCATAAATGTCAAGACAAGATAAACTTAACCTTATACAACACTATTATAAAGCTTAATTTCACACGTAACACTCAGATAACGATGATATAATTAGCCCTCAAAACCCTTCTCAGATTACAGTTGGTAAAATGACCATCGTGGATCTTAGTTAATAAATTCAAAATTCATGGGAACTTATTTATTTCACTTGACCATATTTGCGTTGTGTGGACCATACGTACAACAACCACTCGTGTAGCTGACCGGCCTCCACTCAGCCACTCCTTAAGACTTATACGGAGATATAGGCAGCTGTGAACCTAGGCTGTGGGTTCTAATATCGGCTGTAAAAGCTCTTCAGGAAATAAAGAATCAACAGAATGGTTAGGGTAAAGAGAGATGTTTCTCACGAAAAGGAAGAAAACTGAATATGGATACAGTATTTCCCTGGTGGAGAAATTTTTTGTCCCTAGCTTATAGAACAGTAAATTACTTCGTACTTGTAGTAGTGCAACAAGTGAATTGAAAGACTGTTATGTGAGTTTCATTGATCTTTCAGAGTTTGCTTAGTCTGAGCATTCTTTTATTTTTCGATCCATGCAGAAAATTGCCCCACACACTAACATTCTATGAAAGATAGCACATTGTCTGACGCTAAGCATATTTTGAATGTAACATCACTCGTCTCTTTATCTTGCTTGCAACAATCATGTTGCTGTTATTGACTCAGATATTCGTAAAGAGTAGTAAACTGTATTTATGAAGATAGTCTTCAGCAATAACAGACGTAGCAGAATTCGTGTTCCAGCGGAAGGCTTATTTCTGATGAAGAAGATTCCGCTAATACAATACAATACTGCTATCTCTCAAAAGTCTCAAATGCATGTGTTATCATATATTAATTAAATATTTCATAGGCCTAACAGCGTTGCTCCTTGCAATTCTATAACTAGCAACGTTATAAAAAAATGTTCGAATGACCGAATAAGGCGAATATCCAACACCACTCATAATCTTCGCTAACAACGATCTGTAGCAGATATTCTCATGACCAAACAAAGCAAATATCCAACACAACTCGTAATTCTCGCTAACAACGATCTGTAGCAGATATTCTCATGACCAAACAAGGCAAATATCCAACACCACTCGTAATTCTGAGAGACAACGATCAAGCAGACAGCCCCTGCGGCTCCCCTATCACCCGTGCCATCTTCTCCCTTGAGTTTTATGTGCTGGGCCGCTTGCGCAGGAGCTTTGACAGAATTAAGACCACGTGGCCACTGATCTAAGGCAGTTAAGTGAAACACTGAGCACAGATCCAGAGCGACCTCTGCCGCCGGTCGACGATGTCGAGCCAGTCGAGAGAAGACCAATTAATGAACAAAGGACCATAGAGGCACGAGGCTGCGTTAGTGACGGAATGAAATTCAGAAGAGCACAGTAATTGTGCAGATGATCAAAGAACATCTCCACGGACCTGAATTTGATGTGGTTCAGAATAAAAAGAAATAATTTCCCTTGACTGGTCGACGAGACTTGATAATGCGGCCTTTGAAGTGCTTGTTCTCAATGTAGTTTAGCTCTGAGGAGAGCTCTTTTTTCACTTTGAAATAAAAATTTAATATTCTGTGCCACTAAGAATTTAAATTAAAGTTCTTTAGAGTTAGATGTAATAAGGTGCTCTCTCGTGCTCACAAAAGTATTCGTTCATGTCTTAAAGAAACTGTTAACGAATTCCTGAAAGTGTATTTATAGGTCTCTCTAGATGAAATCAAATTTATTGCAATCATAAACCCTTATTCGAAAATGTTTTCTAAAAACTCTATAATAAGGACATCTGGTACATTTCAAGAAAAAGAGTGCTGATAAAATGCAGTAAGTTACACATGTTCCTAAAAGATTTGTGTAACCCAAATATGAATACAAATTAGGGCAAACTAGCATCAGATGATGGGAGTAACAAGAGAGTTACTGAGTAGAAAGATATCGTAACGGCGTAACCTGAGCGTCGGCAGCAGTCTTGTCGCTTGTCATGAATCATCATTACTAAATCGACGAATCTTCTGCAGAAATAAAAATAGATTAAACACAACTAGTAAGCTAAATTTACTAGATAAAACCTCATTGCAGTGGCAAAACTGTCTCAGATTACGTGACATGGGAGGTTTAAGCGAATATCAAGTTGATTTCGAAATTTTTGAGCACGCTGCTCAACAAACAAATATGAAATCCTATAAAGATTGCATGCATGTATATAAAAAACATTAGTTGGTTAGATGAATGATATTCCGTATATTTAAAAATTTGAAAAAGTTTTCGATGTAATAAAAATATAAATTTCATGAAAACCTACAAAATGAAGGTTTTTCTGAGTATATGCATGCAAAACGAATTGCAAGAATGTGTTCCATGAAAGAGTCACACCAAAACACTGATGAAAGATAAAAGAAAAATAAGGTTATGAGTAATTTGTATATGTGCCTTCACATACTGAGGTAAAAAAATTATAGGCCAAAGATTGACATTCCAAATGTTTTACGGTTGGAAAAAAATCCTCAAGCAATAAAACTTGACTATTATATTTCATTTGGCCAAAAATTTTAAAACATCATAGTATGTCTTTTAGAACCAGATATTTTGGGACATAAACCGAAGGAGTCCGATACTCTTCAAAAGCTTTTACGAGAATAAATGTATAGCAGTGCTTATGGTGTCATCAATAAAATGTTTATTTTTGAAAAGGCATCTGTTTGAATGTTAAAATGTTTTACTTTCCGACGTCTCTTCATCATCTTGGTCCAGTATTCATAAATCCGTTCAAACTATAAAAAACATTTTCATGAAATTACTAGTTGACATACAGCTCGCTACAAGCCTCGCATGCAATAATTCACGAGCATTTCTTTTTATACCACCATCGTTCGACAGTGGATGTGTATTTTGTCTCCTTCACAAATGAATATTACTCAGAATAGAATGTTTGTTGTAACATACAACTCTGAGTGGCACAGTGGCAAGTACATAATATTTATGATAGAGTGTTTCTTTTGACACATTACTACAGGAATATTAATCAGATATTTTGTTTTCGATAGTTCTTCAAAAACTCAACAGCTGATTTTCCGAGGAAAAAAGTCACGTACAATCTGTTATTTTTATTTAAATATGCTAATAATCGGAAGAATTTTCTGGAGACATGTTGTTATTAATCTGAAGAATGTGGATAGTATTGTATTATATTTCAATTTCCTCTTTTGTTACATAGACACGTTGTGTCCTGTGCTTCTCATATACATAACTTTGACACCTGCCCCATGTCCAATTCCTTTGAGTTTGAAGATGAATATGAAAAACCTAAATTATTGTTCTTTTATGCTTAAATCTACTCCCTCATTAACTTTATTGATTAGTTCAATTCTTTGGTGGCCGATTAGCAAATTAAAATTTCTGAAATAAATCTGATTAATAATTACAGAATAACAAACACAAGTCTACCCTACAGTATAGCTATCCAATGAGCGTACACAAGCTAGAATTAATTATATATTGGTATGAGCTATGTGAGTGCTATGGTTCCCTTGTAAATTTGAAGACTTTATGTAAGCAAATCGTTTATAGATCGTAAATATTTTCATTCCTGTTGTGTGATTCAAGTATCCCGAATATATAATTTCTAAAGTTATTTTAGTGTTGCATTTTAGTCTAATAGTCACGGTTATGTTTCGAATATTATTCTAATTTGCTATACTCTGTGATTTATTGAATACTAAAACAAAATTCCGCTATTCACGATGCAGAAAAGATTCATAGAGGCATAAAAGATCAGAAACATTTCGTATGACAAGAATTTGCAGTGCTCTTCTTTCCTTTTTAAATCTGAAATTCTTTTCGAAATCTGATTTTACTATTGAAATAATCATAGACAGCTAATTACCTAATCCAATAAGTCTTTAATATATACTCCAATATATCCAACATGTAATGTGTCTCCTAGTGGTTCTCGGCACACCCTCCAGACCTCACTCATTTAGTTGCAGCAAAAGAAATACTTTTAATCTGGAACACGTTACGCGAGACTGAATTTTAGCTTTTTTCGGAAGTTTTTTCATCCCGGGAACAGCCGTCTGAATTTCTAAGTTAAGACAAGCGAGGCAGGGCAAAAAAAACTCTCCAGGCTTCAGCAAAACCCGTGCGTCTAATAAATAAGCCTAATGACCTAAGTTTCTATTCATCAAGCACTTTAAAGTACCGCGCCCGGAATTTTTCTTGCCAAACTTGGGCGAGTTTTGAGTCTAAATGGAAGAGGAGGCCATTTTTATCATCACTTGAGGGGGTTTTTGCAAGCCATGTGACCCGCTCTTGTAGGGCTGGCTTTTGGCACACAGTCAAGACTAGGAGACGAGCGTGGCTCAAGCATCGTTCTTGCCTGTTTCCGTCGGGACTTCCAACCCTTAATCGCCGAAATTTGCGCTCTTCCAGCTGCTTACAAAGCTTGAACCCCCATTTAATAAAAAATAATTTCTGGTCAAAGACCGCCCAGCTTGAGTTTTTGCTACATTTATGGTCAGAACGCTGGAGATCGGAAACTCGACGACACATTCATGTCGCAAGCATCGTTTTCTGGAGCTTCAGTCGAGACGCTGAACTCGTAGCCAAGGAAATTTGGGGCTCAGATCGTCTGCCGGTACGAGCACAGCAAACGGGAATATAAATGGCCGCTTCGCCTTTGGCAGAGGCTCCGGAGGCGGCGGGAAAGCTAGCCACTAGTTGTGTCAACAGCATTCAGACGTTGTCTACTTTGAAGAAATGTCATAAAAATACAGTACACGTCTTATGTCTTTTAACTCCGTATGACCTAGCGTAGCATATATGGAACGCTGTTTTTATTGCCAATTAGACAAAATATTTCATGAAATTCGAACAATAATCGTGTTTTTCTAGTGCAGTTTAATAAATAAATATCATACGAATATATTTTTATATTCTACTAAAATTATTATCGCATTTAGCAACTTCACTGGACGACAAACACAAGGAGTAGCCACATGTGCAAAAAATTAATTCCGACTCTAATTATTATCATATTCATAGTTTAACTACAGCAGCTAGAGTGGGTTAAGAGTGCATGTATATGACACACTAGTAAAATTGTTGGTCTAACAATTGGAACTCAATTTTAAAATTTAACAAGCTCGTTATATGAAGATATTTTCATAACATAGATTTTATTACACAGAATCTATAATTTTTCGGCACAGTAGGCTCTGGATCAGTGTTTCTCAAAGTGGTCCGTACCGCCCCCCTGGGAGCATTGAGGAAATGCATGGGGGCGGTAGGAGGGTACGCCTTGAATGGGGGCGTATATTACTGTACAGTATACAGTAATATAATCATTAGGGGCGGTGGAAAATCAAATAGTGTCCTAAGGGGGCAATGATTGAAAAAACTTTGAGAAACACTGTTCGAGGTACATGATAATTTTTTTGCATATTGTCGATGATACAAATCTAAGGCATAAAAATTTGAATTTCAAAAGCCCGTTCATGAGGATCAAAGAAATTATCTTTAAAAATCAGACACAGAGGCTTGGCACAATATTCAACGAAAGCTACTTTGTTTTCAAGCATGTGTAACGTGAGTGTATGATTGTCATTTGTGTTCACTCAAAATGACGGACAATCGTACGAACAGTTTCTGATATCTGGTCGTTTCCTAAGACCTGATTGGTCGTTTCCTAAGACCGTTTGTGGCCTGATTCCATCATGTCGCTGTAAATCTGTGTTTTTGTGCTGGTGAAGCTAATAACGATAAAACACATTAGCTGCAGTTTTTGCTGTGGTTGATAGAGATTAATACCGGCCACGAAATTTTAGCAGCCTGTCTAACTGATTTCGACTCGAATCACACTCGATTGCAACCCGAATGATGGCATTAGCTATTCCACAGGTACGAGTGCTAGTTTATTTGACTATGAGTTGACAGAGGTTCCTTGGTTGTCTGATATGAAGTCAGTAAAAAGACTATTGACTTCATATCAGACAAATAAGGTATTCAATGTATATCGTGTTTGTCCACTGCATCCGTGGCGTTGATCGTCCTGAACCTGGGCACTACACCGACAACATGGATAGTTTGGTGAATGCAGTCTTGCTCGCAGCTGCATTTCCTTTATTATATTAAAATTTAACCGAAAAAGGTGAATCAAATAAACTGAAAAAGCTTTCACTGCTGACATGTTAGACGTGATCACATTTACTAGTTTAGACCACGTAATTATCATGCACATCAAATTTAAATTGGAATGCATGTAAAAATTTAAAAATCTCTTTGACTGCCGGACTGTTATTTCTCCTCCGTTTATAACAGTCTTCATCAATCTTGGAAAAGACTGATGCAACTTTTAAACAAACCATGTAAAATAAATATATAAATCAATTTTTCACAAAATGACTTACAATTTTGGTGAGACTCTTTACAGTACCATAACTCTATAATATACACTAAAAATAACTCATGAAAACAGAATAACTTCATCAACACAACTATCCACTACAAAGCATTGTAATTTATTGTGTATAGAAGTTTATTTTAATTTTAGGAATTGAACGTGCAAAATCTAATACTAATTTGAATTAATCAGAATTCTTAACGGCAAAGAACACAGGTGACCGAGATGTCATAGCACAGAGGAGCGAAGACGCTGGATGGTCTGTATGGTTGTCGGCATCTCCTAGTCTCAATTCATCATCATACTACCATAAGTTTTCATACATATGGTTTTTTCTACAAAAAAATTAAAATTTACGGGTATATTCTCATAATTACCTAAGAATATTCTCTATTTTTGAATCTTTGCCGGTTACAATGCTTACAATTCTTCTCAGCTCACAAAAATTACCAAACAATGAACGCCTCCAAGCCATTGCATAGAAGTAACCAGGTTAGGGCGGCTTGGTACTAGATAAAAGGTTTGTACAACAGAAGTAAAGGTAGGATGAAGTGTAAGCACATCGAACAAGAGAGTTTAGCTGTCACGTCATGGCATTGCGAGTAATTATCAATGAAAAATGTATCAACTTTTGCTTTTCAAGCTCAAGAGACGCCATAAAAATTTGAGGCACATGAAGGTATTATAAAGTGATGCAAGATTAATCGGATAAATTAAAATTCCTTATCCACTACTTGCGGCAAATTTTCATTTAAAATATTTAGTTTATATGCCTGCTGATAAAACAAAATTTGAATACAACGACAGCAGAGTTTCTGTGTATTCAAAGACAAAGTTGATAATGTAAAGGCTTGCTGAAAGGTTTCATCTTCCATAGAAAAATAATATTGACTAAAAGTCTACACTTTTGAAATCCAAGGCTGCATAGCACTGCAATTTCATGCTTCCATAGGTCCAGTACAGTAAAGCTAAATAACTTTTTTCATGTACTTATAAGCTCTCAAGTTTTCTGTGTTTGTGAAATGGTCAGAACAAGTACAGTATTTTGATCAAGAATTGTTTAGTATTTTTTGTAAAATGAAACCCAACACAAGAGCCAAAACAAGTTCTGATGATACCTAAGCCTATATGATTTTCTATTTATACACACTGTCTGTATACCGAAATTTTTAAAAATGTTGATCTTCATTAATTCGTTCAGACAAAAAGGTCTTTTGTATTAGGATCTGAAAATATTTTCATTAGCTTTCTCCATTACTGGTCTCAGCAGCCGTCGTATTCGCGGCATTACAAAAAGGAAGCATTCGTGAATCAAAATGTTGAAATTTATGAAAACATGGAGAAAAAGTTCATATTCCTTGGATAGTCAATATGTATAATGGGAATTAATGCTCTAAAAATATAAGAGGTAACTAGATAACATATCATCGCTCTCTTATTTTATGCTCTAAATTGGTTAAAGTATTTTCTCTAGATACTGCATTTAAAAACAATGCATTTAGGCATCAAAACGTTGAAATGAACTTAGATGTCATGTCAAAAAACAGGTTAGGACTTTTACCATAGTCCTTAAACTTGTTATGTATTATATGGTTAGTACTTCTTATGGTTCTCACTGGACTTCCATAATTTACTATAGTACTATCTATAACTTAAACTTGTCGTCTTAAGAAGGTGCATTTAATGACATCAGCAGCTTGGTGAAATACATTTTCAATGAACCGGAGATTTCACGGTTGAAAGTTTTGAGTTGAGTGATGTGGCTTGTTGTTACGTGATGACCCATCAGAACATTTAGAAGATGATCCAGAAGAATATTTATAGGATGACCCATCAGAACATTTATATGATGACCCAGAAGAATATTAATCTGATGACCTATCAGAACATTTATATGATGACCCATCAGAACATTTGTATGATGACCCATCAGAACATTTATATGATGACTCATCAGAACATTTGACGAATGCGCTAAATAGAATGCAGTTTATCTCGTTCTAAATGAGGAATGAAGAAACGAAATTTCAAATTTTTACCTCTGCATAAAATCTGCAAACTGAATTTAAACTTGCGTGTTTGTGGAGCCTGTCGAGCACTCAATGGTTCAATTACCGTCAATTTGTGACTATATAAAATATTGAAGTATAGACAACACTCTTTCTTGAAGCACCAAACTATTTATTTGAAACTAACGAATACGAAAATATATAAATATATTTCATCATTCTGCGTAACTTTTTATCCCTTCTATTATGACTTTTTGGTTCCTTATGTGATTCTTGAGACCTTCTAGTATTTGATCACTTAAAATGGTCACTCGCTAGCTACAAGTAATGGTTTAACTTAGTTCTTTTGAGTGCATTTCATACCTGTTTCAGGTCGCCACATTTCTAAGTATTCTCCCAAACTCATTTTAGTTACGGTGAAATAAACTTAAGGATGGCCATGTTCAGAAATAATGTTTAGAAAAATTATGCTAGTGAACTTTGATCGTGCAGGAGCTGGGTAAATGTTGGGTTTATTTATTTTATTTTTAAATGCATTTTAGAAAATTTCATGGTACCCTCACTATAACTATGCATTTATTTTAGAAAATATTATGTCCCTTAAATATTAAATAACGTAAACATTGAATAACTAAAGCTACTCCGGTGTTTTTGACGTATATATCGTTACTTAAAAAAATGCAATTCTACGAGAAATACATTACCAGTTCTAATACTAGCAATTCTGAAATCTTAGTATTATTTAACATTTTCATGCTGAAGATTCAGTAAATTTACTGACCTAAAGAAATGTTACGTACTCGTGGTTGAGGCATGAACGTACGATGATCCTTATTAGTGAACCATAAGATTCTCGCAGGTATGATCGGTATTTTCATTACGATGTTTTGTACTCGAACTTTGAAATTCGAGCATCAATACGGTCACCCACTAGCTCTGTTTTCCCGATCATCGAAACTGAAAAGAAATCCTTAGTCGGAAATAACCAGTAATAAACTTGTTATTTTATCCGACACGAGGCCTTTAAAAGATGGAGAAAGCGATTCAAGCGGACAAAGCCGCAAGAAAAATTCGTTCTCTGCTTTGCCTACAAACAAAAGTCGAGTCACCGTAGCTCTTCTTGCTTTCTTTTTTGGGGAAAGCAATTTGTCTCGGGGTGAAATTTTTGAAAGTGATTGCCTCAAACTTCTGAAGAGAATGGGGCTATAAAGTGCCTCTCTTGGCCGCAATAGGATTAATGGCTGACATAAAAACACTTTACGAGATTCCATTCACTGCTCCTCATCCAAAAATATCAAAATGAATCAAGTGAGAGAAAAGTCCAGAACAGTGTCGTCGAAAATACCTCAGGAGTACCTTTTGCTGGGCTCTTTTGGTAAACAACCTGAAAATGAGGGCGGGATTTGACCCTCAACAGCACTTGTCACATCACTTGACCCTCACTTGACCCTCGAAAGCTCATGTTTCAACCAATAAGCTGCTAGTATTCTTCTCAGGAATGATCTCCCTTACCGTCCCAGCCAATGAGAAGCCAGCAATTTCAATTCCCATGACTCCCATCTGTCCATTCCCGTTCCAGAATTCTGTAGACTCCCAACTCTCCCCTCTCTGCCTCGGTTCTTCAGCCAATGAGAAGGCTCTGATGCATCTAAAATTAACCAATGAGACTTCAGAACAGACTCATCGCGGTCGGAGATTAATGAGTATCTGCTATCAGATAAGATTGTCTGAAATTAATAGTAAACATGCCATTATATCGGAGCGCTCCAGTCCTTTTATTGTTTCTTGCTCTCGAAACGTTTTGCTGGCAGCGATTTTGGTTTCGACTGCAGTGTTACTGCATCTTATACGAATGTTTTTGTGCGCATGAAAGCAACGTTGATTCCAGCATCATAGTTGCAGTGACTACGAAATGGTCACGGACGTTATTAAAAAAACTGAACGCATTGAGGCCAATAACACTTCTTGCTCCCATCGTACCAGAGTATAATTGTAAGAAATTTGCTGTAGCCAAAAAATGAATTTTCAATTGTACAGCATTCTAGAATTAAGTCATTCACCAAAACGAGTAAATAACAGACATATTAATTGAACTAAATAAAATGGGTAGAAAATATATTTTTATTAGCATTAGTTCATATCCCCAGCACGTTGTTTTGCTTTATTAAACCGAAAATATAGATTCTGCTCTGCATGAAAATATTATAATGCTATTAAGGAATAGACATTACATTCTAGTTATCAAAGTATTCTAAAAGAATTTTAAGGATTTTTTATGCGCTCTTTCGATGAGTAACTTATGATAAATGAACAGTAAAACAAGGTTTACAAATCATCGTCAGAAAAAAAAATTTATGCAAAAAAACTATGGCTGGCACTTATTAATTCATTAAGATAATTCTTCAACGAAAATTAAAACTTTATAAATTAAAGTGAAATATATTTGCCCTGTTTTTTAGTGATTTCTTTTGCAACCCCGCTAATTGCAGTTCTTAAATTCCATCCCTCGATATATTCTAGCTTGAATATTAACAATAATTATATGAGTTCACGCATTACATGTACGAGTTTCTTAAATATGGCCACTTGAAACGGGAAAAATATTTTTAACCCGGAAGCACCAGTTGTAACATAAAATAAACCACAATTATTTGAGTATCATCTATACATATTTTGGTTATATTCTGGGTGGGATGAGAAAACAAAACAGCGCCCGAGCAGAAATTTCTGTAACACTGAAGCATGAAAATAGATTTCCAACTTTGCGCCCTTCTTCCTTATTGCATTTCGCAGTCACAAGAAGATGAATAATGAAGGAACTTTGCCCATACTGTAAAATTGTTAATAATTTTAGCATCAGTAATTATCCGTATCGAGTTGATACCGTTGGCTCATAACAGTTATTGAACGAGATGAAATTATAAAAACTCACATTTTACGTAAATGTCAATCTACCTCACATAGAAGCTCGAACTAAGTCTATGACTAAATAATTAAAAGTAATTATTGTGCGATAAGTAATCATTCATAAGTATTTTGTTTTCCTCAATCGTTACAGTCACTACAACGACATAACGATGTGATGGAAGTTTAGGTAAACACAAGATGATTCTTTGACTTACAAATATTCAAGATTTTTTATGAACTTCACTGTGTTGATCACAGCTATGTTCATAAATTTTACTTTCTTTGATTAAGCCATCAATTCTTACTGACAAGTCAACTTGCCATATCAAAAAAGTTATGAAATTTCAATAGAATAGCAATAGTAAGCTGCTATAACTTGTTCAAAGCACGTTCAGTACTCGCCTCGATGCGGTTACATTTCATTTATAACAATAACCATCACAGTATTACAATTATTACTTGGATAACGTTTTTAATCTGGCACATTGATTTACCAGTCAGCATTAATAGGCAAAGATGTCGTTGAATTATTGAAAAGACTTATTTTAGTGTCCTATAAGAACAGCGTTCGTTTGTTTTAAGCACTATATTCTAGTATAATGCTTTGATAAGAATGCATTAATAGATAATAGTTTTAGTTTCCATTTTGATGAAAATGTTATCATTCTCTACCTTGATTAGCAAATCTCGCCAGTTAAGGTTGCGAGCTGAAGCGAAATATGTAGGAGCATGGATACACGTAAATAGATTCCTCTTGGAGATGTATACACTGGAACCTCTGTTCCTGTCATATATCTGTGCATTTAAGTTCAAGTCCATAACAAAACTAAATAATGTGATCTATTACATTATAAGGAATCACACATTAGAAACAGGCTTCACTATCAGAAGTGTACCATATCAAGAATTCCTGTGAGCTAAGGTAGCATTCAGACCTCCGTCATTACGAAAAATCGTCGCTGGTGACCTCTTCCAGTATCCTAGTTACCACCAACATTCTGAGAGAAGTGCAAATCGGAACCTGAATCTTTTTGACTCGTGGTGAGGCCGTCCAGATCTGTATTTTTAGTTTTATAATCCTACCCCTACATTTTTCACAAGTTAGATTTCAACTTCAAAGCCCACAACGCGAAAATCTTCTACTAAAGAGTAGTGGAGACACAATGACACATATAGTATGAAATTACTGACGGATACTTCTATACGCACGTATATACGTTTATTTTTCTTGTTCCCTTTAGAGTGTTGAGAAACGAATGAAATTCTTTTTCTTTCGTTCAGTCTTTTCCAAACAACTTTCACGATGTACGAGGTAACATGTACGATGTACGATGTACCTCCCTCTAGCATCTGAGGAATATTTTTCAAAGTTTCTCAGGTAGCGCCAAGTTAAGCGAAAACGCATGCCAAATGCCACGTATAGCAGTCTAAACATATTAATTCTTACTAATTGCTATTAAGTTTGCTCGTTAGCTCATCCAAAACTATTATAGATTTAATAGTTCTTAAGAACGATTATATTGATTCAATAGGCATAAAAAGTCATCGTAAAATATTCTTTCATTATTTCCAAATCTTCCCTTTCTTTGAAGTGCGGGATTTTTTGTAATGTGGATAAAAACACTGAAAAGATGTGTAACTTTGTAAATTTATTCATTATCAAACTGCTGCTTTCAACGATTTGTGGAAAAAACTCTCCAATTGTTCTTAAATTTAAACCTCTTATAAAATGTGTAAGTGTAGCTTGACCTCAAAAATAATATAATCTGGCCTTGAAAACTAAAAAAATAACTCAAAAACTATTATGAAGAAACTAATCTTACGAAATCTGATTCGCCACTTTGTAAAAAATTCTCACTTGGTACAAAATGAAACAACTGCATTTAAATGAACACCAAGGCACAGCGAAGTCTTTCTCTGGACGATAAATAGTTCACTTATTGAAAGTTGCTGGGCGCATAAAAATGCACTGAACGTCCTTAACTTTGAATGCGTGACGTGAGGTTCAGTCCTATGAAAAAACTCATAAAAGGAATCGCAATTCAGTGATTCACCATCCGGCACAAGTTTTTCCCACAATATGTGACAGGCGACAGCAAACTTTACATATGTTCTCAACGTAGCTACTCACGATACAAGTTTGATTACTTGGACGTGAATCTTAGATTTCATTTTAGAAGTTATTTTTTCGATTCCTCTATCGGTGAAAACTCCCATTGTGTGTTATAAGTTCCATCGTCTATTCTAAGTCCCACCATCTCTTTGCTGATGTTCGATACCAATTGCATTAGACTAGCTCGTCTCACCCTATTGCCAATAGAAATGCTCTAATGCTAATACAAAGGCTTGCATTCGTTTTATAGCTTCACAGAAACATATCTAAAATAGTACAACCTAATAGATAGTTTTACTTTTATAATGGCTCTCTTCTTCCACGATGTCTTGGTTCACCCTCGTCTCCCGACCCTCCATCACGGTCGTGGAGCCCTCGTGCTGCCCATTGATATGCATATCCCAGAGAGCCGAGGCTTCCTGCTGCCCTCAATTAAAGGGCTCGCTAATTAACAACACAATGGAGGACCAGCTCCGTGTCGCTTTCTTTTCAGGGACCCATGGGAATCCGCCTTCCGGTTTTGCCATTCAAAGCTTCCAAAATTGGCGTTTCATCTTAGAACCAAGAAAAGATCACCGCACTGAGCTCATCCTTCAAAGAAATTGGTTTTAGAAGTCTAGTTTGCAAAAAATGATATTCAAGCAATTTAAAAATTGAACTTTTTCTTGTTTGCCGTATTTTGTTCAGCTGATCCACAAATATTCTCATTAGCTGGAAATAAATCCCTACAATTACCATAAATTTTCTTGGAAAAGGTTGTAGGATTTCCTAATTACTGACTAAATTATTTGGTGCGTCACCAATGATATCCGCTTCAGCTACTTCACCATAATTTTTCCCTAAGAAACCTAAGGAACTGCAATTTGAGGCTCTTTTCTGGAAGAAAAATTAACAATTTGCCTCCCGTATCATTACAGAAGCAGAGTCGTGGAAGTCAGATATTCTAAAACTGCCAGGCTCGCTAAGGCTACGAAACGGTCTTAACACTTCCTGTTATTCCAAAATTTTACCCTGAAATGCTCCCATTGCCTGCAATGACCGTGCACTTTTAGACCCAGTCTCGGCAGTTTGGTCCCATTTTAGCACAGGCTGACGGGCGTAAATATTGAGAAGATTTCGCTGGAATATTTTTTCTTCTTGGCAGCACTAGTGTTCATGCAGCAATGAAGCCTATTTCGTTATCATTTCTAAATGCTTCGCAGAGGCATCTTTTTCGAGGACACGATACCTTCACTTCACGTAAATGCATGCAGCAGCTGAGCAAAAAATTCAACTGCTTCACATGAAAGCTGGATCTTCTAATTACAACTGCGCGTGCCACGATGTGTTATTATATTCATTGATATCTTTACTCAATAAACGCTATGATAACGCTGTTGTGTCTCATTCCACTTACTTTTGCTTACTTTCATCACAAGTTTTTTCGAAAAATATACTTTTCACGAGGCCTGGGAGGGCACACAATCGCAGTCGCCGTGTTTTCTGAATACGTTTTTCTGCTGCCAAGTTCGAGGTTGCCGCAATTGGAGATTTTCCGAGGCGTGAGGGTAAAGAGGGCAGCGAAAGGGCACCTCGGCAGGTCCTCATTTCCGAATCACATTTTTACAAATGACTTCTCGTGAAATACGGCCTCCAGCGTCCATAAACCTGAGCGCATCGTTCACTTTTATGCTTCACTGTTGCGAGAGCCGCGCGAGTCGTTCACTTTTATGCGTTGTTGTTGCCAGCAAATGTTACAATGCTTCACTGCAGTGAGAGGAGGCAGGCATTTCACGCTTTGTGTGCTGTACCCTGCAGGGCAAGATAGGTATCATTTTACAGTTGTGTGAAAGAATTAAAAAGGATTGCAAAAGTGGTTTAACCGATTCATCTACACGGTGGGGTATATATACTGTTACAAAATAAAACAATTTTTTTAAAAGACATTTATTTCAAGATCTGACCCTAACAAATTGCAGATCATTTACTAATCGACCTCTACAAAAAAATCAAAATGCGTCCCTTTTGCCCTCACTACTTTGTGGAGTCTTTTAGGGAAGTCTTTAATGGCCTCACGAACTATTATAATTCTAAGAGTATTTTCTCCCAGCATTTGTTCAATTTTGACTTCGGAACTTTGATACTCTGGCAAGGAGAAAGTCAATTGTTTTTTATAAATATTCTGTTGATCATGAGGTTTTTCCCTCGTTTGAATATTTAATTACTCAGTTCCTTTTCATGCTTCTCTATAATGAACTTTAGCATCAATTCTACTGACATTACAGATAGTTTATTGCTAATAATTCTGCAATAGATTAGATATATCACTGATGATAATTTTTATAAATTTACATTGAGTAATATTTGCAAAATAATAACTATTACAATTTATTTAAAAACATGGGACAGAAATTATGCCCCACCCTGTAACATATCTTCCTTTTTTCACAGGAAGTTCCTTTAAATAAAAAGGAAGTTATGTTGCCGCACCCTGTATAAATACTTTCAAGGTCTTCTATTCCCGAAACCTAACTTGAAATCTATATAGACCTTGCTCTGTTTTTTTATCTAAATTTCATATCAAAGATATCGAATAGATAACGTTATTGTTGTAATTTACGAGAAAATAAATTAATTGTCTGCTGTAGAAGTCATGCTCCAAAATTCTTCTAAATGTCTTTCAGTCAGTTTTGAATTAACTTCAGTAGAGAAATTTGATCTGTTTTCAGGTAATATAACATGAGCAGTTCTTGTTTAGAAAATTTATGCAAACATCTAAAGACTATAAGCTTCTTCCCACAGAGTCTTGAACTATAAGTAAATAAAACCGTGAGTCAGAAATTAATCAGTATCTCAAAAAATGCAATACAAAAAAGCTAAATATTTTTTGTCCTCAGCATTGCTAAAAAAAATGTAAAAAACCTAGTGTTAGTGAGCTCAGTTAATTGTTGAAAGTTTGCATCTTGAGACTTTATGGAAATGTTCAGTCCGACTGTAAATTTTGAGAAGCGTTTATTTTATTCACGAGCTATAAATGAGCTTTATGACAAGGCTTGAACAGACTAACAAGTCTGAACTATTAGACTAAATATTGTACATGTATTATCGATCATCAATTAGTTGTTTCATTCATGCACTAGGATGCAAAGGAGAATTACAGGGAAAAAAAGATGAAGCTTCTTACTTTTCAAGCTTGCACACTTAAGCTACTCACAAAATTGGATTCTCTCAGATCCCATAGATGAATCTCAGAAGCAGTCAAAATTTTTGCAGTCAAAGCAGTTTTGGGATCTGATAGATGGCAAATTATTCAACATTTTGCCATCTCGTAAAGCGTAGTGATATTACCTAGAAATGTGATAACTGCACCTCATGTATACAACCCTTTTCCCTTTGCAGTTAACAGGAATTTTTGAGTGTTTCATTGCAGTATTAATGGCTTAATCTATCATACTAAATGATGCTGAAAATTCGTAGCTCGTTTGAACGAAGCAAATTTTGTCATTTCGTTTTTATTGACAAAAACTAGAAGATACAAAAAAATTCATTCACAGTAATGAACTGTACGTTGGTAATCTGCATCAAATATATCATAGATCTGTACGACAAGAAACATAATTGTCATTGTTCATAATAAAAAACAACTATTGCATTTACCAACGATACTGGTGCAAAAAAACTGGATTGCCTTACGAGACAGTTCATGGTTCCCTTTCACAAATTTAAAACAAGTCTTAGAAAAAACGAAACAAAATATTTCATTCTTTTGAAACTTCCTAACTCTACGCCACTTCAAATATCAACAATGAAAATAAATTCCATTTGATATTCTTCCCTCTGAAAGCCATTCATTTTGTTGGAAGTTAGTCACGTGAGTTACGTCACATTTACATTCCTAGCGAACCATTTAGCTCGGGACAAACAAGTCATTGCTTGGGAATGCGAGCTGCT
This sequence comes from Trinorchestia longiramus, assembly GCA_006783055.1. Lineage (NCBI taxonomy): Eukaryota > Metazoa > Arthropoda > Malacostraca > Amphipoda > Talitridae > Trinorchestia > Trinorchestia longiramus. The sequence goes on from VCRD01001781.1 coordinate 109,582, forward strand.
GTTCCGGTGGAGCCGAGCGTCTTGAGCATTACGAAGCTAACTGAAGCTAGCGGCCTGTGTAAGATAATATTCTTCGGAGGTATTCCTTCAGGAGTGAGGGAGGTGCTAGCATTATGCAAAGGGTCACATGTTGTGCTACATCGGGGTTCGTCTCATGAGTTTACGAGCCTTGCTTCGAGCTGCCAGAATAGCAGCGTCTTCATGCGAGACTAACAAGTGAAGGCTTCTTCGGAGATGTATCTACTACAACAGTCAGTAGGCAGCGTCTGATGCAATTACATTCTCTTCATTCAAAGCATGAAGATGCAGTTATTCTGGGACCTTTAGTGTAATATGTTGATTTTTAAACCTTATGCGGAAAATTTTTCAAGAATTTTTGAACATCTTTTTTAATGTTTCATTTGTGGTTCAGTGATAAAAATTCAGGTTCAGTTTTGAACTTGAACTTGATTATCAACATTTTCTAGATAATCTTTAATTTTTAATCCTACTGGCCACCATTATTATTTCGAATCACTATATACCGAAACAGCTCGCTCAAATGAAAATAATTTATTATTCCGTCCCTGAAATTGAAAAGTTATTTGTCAGTTAAGCTAAATTATTGTTTATGTAGACAATCAACTCACTGGACCAGTAGTGATTCCCTGCAGTGTTAAAATTAACTTAGTTTCATAATATGAAGATTTGAATCAAGTGCTTCTACCTTGGCTTGAAGACCAGCCTTTTCCACTCCAGAAAAAATCGTGTTAATGCAATACAATGCACCTTCTTATTAAGCCAAAGCAACTAAGCAATATCTGTTTTCATCGGTATTCAAATACGACAATTTTATGGTGTGGCCAAATTCGCCAGATTTGAACCCAATAGAAAATTTCTGGCCCATCATTAGGTGAAAAATTTATGCTGATGGTAAACAATTTACCTCGAAAAACAACTTATGAAATACCATAGTAGTTGCATCGATATTAGTGCCATCTGTTTCAATAAAGAAATTGGCTGAATCTACAAATTATCATTTTTTTTTAAGTCATAAAATGTAGGGGACGCGACATTGATAAATAACCTTAATTTTATTGAATCGTTTCACTGTTCATTTCAAATGCTGTAGATTGACATGTATTACAATGCTGAAGTTAGTATCAGTTTTTTATTTCCCTCTGAGGATGAATTCCCTCCTTGAATCCTGTCTGACTAATATTGCGGGTCGATACACTCACCAATTTTCAGGAAAAAGTGTTGTGGATTTCAATAAACATTGTTAGCATTGCAAATAGTCATCTTAAATTTTCTATAAATAATTATATCGTTAAAAATAGCCACCTAATAGATACAAAGATATTGTTATGTAATATTTTATGCAATGTTAAATTGGACTATTAGCGTGAGTCACATTGCATTCGCTCTTGGTTGATCGTCTCTTGCGGTTGTGATGATTTTATCATCCGTATAGATTTATTCGTGAAAAATAGTCATTATATTACACACAGTGCTAGGTGGTCATTTCTCTGCTCGTGTGATCTCAGAAATGGAAGACATGAAGTCAGCCTTCAAAATAAGAATTATCATTCGAAAAACGTTTACTTCAGACGCTTTAGCAAGTGAAATACTAGGAAGTCTTTTCAGAGGGTCTGTTCAACGGTTCTGTACTAAAATGCTTTTTAAACTCAGTTCTTTCCTTTACAGCGATCATTTTTCAAATTTCACTTCAATAGTCAACTTTTCTCTCAAATATGAGCATCAATTTACATCTCTTAAATAATTAGATGATAACGTTCTGAGGAGTTCATATATTTTGCAACTTACATTTTAATGTTTTCTCTATCGACTCCGTTTCTGAATAGCGCAACACTGCGGTAAATTTACTAAAGCACATGTGTTGTTATGCAAAGTTAACAGTTCAAGAAAGTTTAATCTTTAAATTTAGAATAAATTGTCGATGTGATCACAATAAGATGTACGTTACCGAGTGGAATTGAAGATCATCTGGCAGTGATAACGTTTCAATGCTCAATTTATTTTGAATATCGAATGAAAATTTTTATTGGGTAATTATGGCAAAAGGACATTGACATTTTAAAAAACAGTACCATGAAACAAATATCTTGCCGGAAAGTTTGAAATACTAAACCTTCACTTCTATGTACAGCAAAATCCCTACACAACGAATTAGATAGCTTTCCCTATTTGGCAGAAATTTCCGATTTTAAAATGTCATTATGTGTCCTTCTTTAGAAGTCGTTTATTCGTCAAACTCTAAAGTTTTCTATCATTACTGTTTTTTTTGAACGATTGGCTATAACATGTTTGACTTTATACAACAAATTGATTTAATATTTTTGTTGAGTATTATGTAAATTGTATGGGAAATGAGAAGATAGGGACACGAGAACGGTATAGTTTTCCACCATGAAACCAGTCAGCAACTGCAGGGACAACACTTGCCACTGTTAACCTGCTTACTCCTTTTTGGTTGCAATATAATAGAACGTTTTTTTTAAAAAATACTATCCATCTCTAACAGCGATTTATTTAATTCGCATCCATCAATCTGATTTAGTTCATTTTTTTCTAAGTTCATTTGTTCATTTTTGTCTAATTTTGAGGAGAAATTCGGCCTTCATGTCGAAGTATAATATTAGCTATGCTGGAGCTTAATAAATATCGCCAGTTGTAGGTCTCAGTTAAGAGACTTCCTTTTGCTTAGGAGTCCTGTTTTCTGAAAATTTCCCGTTTATGAGAGTCCGTTCTTTGAAAGTTTTATTGTGCTGTAAATATTATACTTATTATTAGTAGTGTGATTTGCGTTTTCATACTCGAACGAACGTTGCTTAACTTGTTTCTCGTAGTAAAACTTCAAAAAAATATGCATCTGATTGATTTAGTATATATTCATCTATTAATTTTCCATATTTATTTTGAAACCAATATTGCTGAATTAAACTATTACTGACTTCGTAACTCAGTTGGAGTAAATTCTTAAACAGAATGTCTCCACAAATGCCAAAGTCCTAAAAATGGCCAAAGTGGAGTTGTTTAATGACAACTAGACCTTCTAAACAAGAGAACTGAGACTCCTATCTTCTATCAATACTATGCTCAACCTATAAAACGGCTATTCATTGAATTAAATGAAAAATATCTGACCACAGTACAATATTATGGCTATGTATCAATATTTGAATATTGACTTTTTAAACTATCTTTCAATTCTGTTCAATAACTCTATCCTGAATTGAAAAATAAATGAAATTATGCTGTATTAAGTGAGCATCTCTACCACGCTTCGTAGAGAAATTGTTAGGCCTCCTCTAATAAATATTACCAGATTTTACTCGTTTTGAGTAAATAAATAGATGCGATCATAAAATAATGATACGAAATACGAATTTAGCCAATAAATGAAAATAAGTTTATTTGTCGCTACTCGCTTCCACCGACATGGTTGTGTGGAAATACCAGCAGCTTTCGAACAAATAGTGCTGTCTAATGTAACGAACGTAAATATTTTAATGTTCCTTAATGTTCCAGTTCTTACCTGTCCATCTGTCTGCTTCATACCGTGTCCACCTTTCTGCTCCATATCTATACACCTGTCCGTTCCATGCCTATCCACCTGTGCGCTCCATATCCACCCACCCGTTCATTTCATACTTCCTTTCTGAGATGCTCCCACTATCCTCTTCGGACAGCGTACAAGAGGTCATAATTGAGAACCTAATATTGAATATCATATTAGGCTCTCCTCTATAATTGTGGGAAAATAAAATGGCATTGGTGATTTTATTATTAACGGCCAACGCAAACTCATTTTATTATTTTCATTCATAACAAAGATTCATATGAAAATGATTTATCCGTAAAAAATGTCCTATAACATTGACTCTCACTAGTTTTTTTATAAAATCAATTTGTGACATGAATGGAAAATCTAAATTTAGCAATCGTTGTAATTTTTTACAATTATCATAATTTATTCATAGCATTTTTAATAAGTTTTTTACAGTGTTCTTATTTTAAGAAGTGAATTTGTGATCACTGTTTTTCTGCACCGCTTTTTGGAACTACTCCGCAGTCGGTTTCTCACGAGTATCGATTGAATGGAGACTCTACTCTAAGCGGGGTGTCCTGTATGCGACGCTGGGCATATTATCATATTTCGGCTTTTCATCAAGCTCATTTAGCACCCTTACGACGCTCGACCTAAAGACGATAAGGATGAGAGTAGTTGCTGTGAGCAACATAACTATTCATTCAGTGACTAGTGATGAATTAAGAATCGGAAACAAGGAAAATGGACGGCTGTAGAAGCAATTAGAGGGGATCTAGAATGGAGTCTGTTTCTGAGAAAATGATAAAGGCTGTGTTGAATTATGAGGTGAGAATTGAGTGAATGGAGAAAAAATGTGGTGAAACAGATTTTTGAATAGAATCTGAGTGAAAGTCTATGGGAGAAAATTTCCAAGGGTTATGTAAGAAAGCTGGAGATTTACAAGATCGTTCGCGTTAGAATTAGACCTATGAAAAAAATGTATGGAAAGGACCGGAGCGGGATTGCAAAATGTGCAAGAATGAGATTGAAAGACTAACAAAAGAGTATGGTCTAAACGAATTTAAGCATATTATGACTGGGAAGACCACCTTAACTTGGTATGCCTGTAAGAATGTACCAAAAATTTAAATGCTCTATAATGGAAGTTTTGGCACCCAACTCCCGTTTACCGTCAGATGTAAGGCATTAAGCGTGAATAGGCGCACATGAAGGTGGAATGAGAAGAATAACAGGGTATGTATGCAGTGCAACAGAGAAGTAGAGAAAAGAATTGAACATCTGGTCATAGAATGTAGTGAATATGAGCACGAGCAAGAGAGCTTTATGGGTGTGGTTCGTGGGCAGTATGGTGAGAACTAGTGAAATGCCATCTGTGTTGTTGAAGACTCTGGTACGAGCTATCATGTAGGGCTGAATGAAGAATGCAACATGATTGTTGTGAATGCAATGAAGAATTTGCTAGTGCATGCATGGAATTAAAGACTTTGACTTCGAAGAGTCTGTCACCTAGATTAGAGTATGACTACTTGCCATGCATGAAAGTCTGCTTATAAAAAGCTGGCTCACCCAGTGATGGAAAACATCTTTTTAGAAAACATTACTCATGCCATGATGGTTGGGACACATGATAAAAAACTGTTAAACCTCAGATTATTAAACTCTAAGTTGCAAAAGTTTGATAAATCTCGTTGGTTTCTTGGACTCATCTTTTGAAAACTGAAGTTTTAGAAAATCAATAACTCTGAACTTTTTTCAAAAGTGCTTCCAGAGATAAATCTTCAATACAGAAGTCCCCATCTTCGTCGTTTTCTTTGTCACTGACGCTTTCTGGGGGAAGAAAATTAGATTCTGGGAGTAGCTTCACTGTCGAGATCCAATTCTCCAACTCTCCTGCTGACTGCTTTGAAATCTGCAAGAAAACAAAATTTAATTTAATAAGAAATTTTGCTCAATCTTATTTACACTGTGGCCAAGTTAAGCCTTCTGTTTCCTTCATTCAATATTCAGAAGGAATTCACTATATTTTTGCATATAGGTATTACCTGTTATTAAATTTGAAGCACTTATTTTTTCGCATAGCGTAACTCATATCATGTAATTAGATCAATAAATTAGAAAAAGACTAAATAAATTTCATTTATAGATGATATTTGTTACTGCCTAAACTGTGGAATATCTTTACTGGTTATTTTTACCATAACAAATTATCATTGTATCTCTTCAACTTATATATTTATTGTATAAAACATGTGAACATATGTATATGTATATGTATGGATATATGTATGTGTATGTACGTGTGTGTATGTATGTATATATATATATATATATATATATATATATATATAT
>VCRD01001782.1:4728-32850 GCA_006783055.1 Trinorchestia longiramus
ATATATATATATATATATTAATTAATATATATATATATATATAATTACAGTACATTTGTTTATTAAAACCTTTTGTCTGAATATTTTAATGACGACTTTTTCATTACTCCATTAAATTTTGAAGTCGATTTTTAAATTTACAGGAACTCGGCGTCAGCAAATAAGTCATTTTAGTACTTTTGCTCAAATCATTTACTGAGTTATCGCTTCAATTACTGAAGATATATTACAGCTATGCAGAATGAAATTCTTGTATTAGGGCGCTACATTCGTATTTGTTTAATTTTTATGTTGGCTCTATTATGCCGAAATACGACTGTAATTCTCAAATTAAGACCCGCTTAGATGGTCTTCTAGAAGTGTATTGAATAGCTGTTGGATTTTTAGCTACAAAAATGTACAGTACGAGGAATTTTGCTTCATAGAGAAATAAAGCTTGATGGTTTTTGTCAAATAATTAGTAGCTTTGGCCAGTTGGAAATCTTCTTCGTAAAGTATTAGAAGAGTTTTTAATACCACCCAAGTGTCGTCATGAATTTTTACTACATGACAAATTTCATTGGTATATACTTCAAATGGAAGTGTTGAAAATAACGAAACGGAAAAATAGAATCCTTGTACGTATGGGTAAAGGTAGTAAAAAAGATTTTTTCGAAGGCAATTAGTCGAGATTTTACATTCAGTCATTTTTTTGACGATTTTCCCTCTGCGTAGCATATTTTTATGCAGATTATTATTATTTTTCTTATTTTCTTTGATTCTTCTCATTAACACATTTATTTGCGGATAATCTAAAAAATTACATTTTAATTTCAATATAACTAATTTTTAAACAAAATCTTAAAACAACGGGAACTAAACATGTTTGATACTGAACTAATACAAGTTCAATTGCGCTCCCGCTTCGTTAGCTCTTTGTTGCAGAACCACTCTCTTTCACATTAAAATATTAATGAATGCTCCAGGCATCATCAATGGAATACTTATCTAAACATACGTATTGACCTAGATTATGCATCCAGATTGTGTGAAGCTGCAGATGTATTCAGTAATCTTTTGTTTTATTTTTGTTGTTGTTCTTCAGTCCACATAATATTTTGTGCAAAACCAATAGAGGAAACTTATTGGAACTGCCATAGCAATAATGTTTTCAACTGAAGATGAAATTGGTGTTATTGAACAGCAATACAGTAAAATTAATTTAATTGGCTGGAAACCGGCATGTATTTTCCAGAACACAATTTCATAAGATACCTTTACATTTAGGCTTGGAATATATCGCCATAAATACTTCAAGGAATTATGTTTCTTTACGCTGCAGTGCCTCATAACTCACACAAGTAATATCTTCATAGAGAGAATATTTACGACTGTAACTGCGGCTAAAAATAAACGAAAAAATAAACAAAACACAACATACATAATTTTTGGATGCTATGATGAGATCATGACCGCATCATGTTAACAGTAAAATGTGCTACAAGGATCTTGCAATAATCGGTGCAGTGTTGAAACTTTAAATCATACATACTCTAGATTAATAAACCTAGCACCAGTAACCTCACAGTCAAACAATGTTTTTCCACTATACTAGAAGACCCAAATGAAGAAAACAAGGCGGATATTTTGACATTTTTTCAAAAGATATTGAACCAGATTAACACTTTTCTTTGGTTTATTGAATTAAGATGAGTCAAACATTTATGATGGAGCATATGCAAAAAAGGATTTGGGGCCTCTTTTTGGCCTTTTTTCAGTTCAAATTTGACCATAAACCGGAATCAGTATCAGGCAACACTGATGTAGGTGTGGTTAGACAAGTGACCAGATTTTTAGTATTCGTATGCCTCATAAAATTCATTTAACCTCCATAAGCTAAAGGGATTAAAAGAAAAATCACTGGAAAACAATAAAAAATAAAAATGTAACATAAAGTTAGAATAAAGTCATACGCGTCAAATCGAGAGAAACTTAGTGTTGGGAAATTCAACAGTCAACTACGAAGAATCAAGTAAGTTAAAAGTTTGCAATTGTAAATAAAATAAAAATTACCGAGACGGACACCTAAATGAGGTCGATGACATCGTATTTCATTCATTATCAATTTGTGAATGAATGAAAAGTATGAGCATTATATTTCGGAAAATTGAAGTGACTTCAAGATAGAGATGATGAAAATTTTTTCTGGATTAAAATTCGAAGAAAATTCAGAAATATAATCTGTATGTTTTAATACTTCGCAGTTAATTCATTGTTAATAGTAAATAAAAGTAAGCCTTAGAATGATTTCATTACCATTTATACCCAGCGTTAGGCAGTTGTGGTGCAACTGCCTAACACCGTTTATATTTTACCAGAGTATTTCTTACGGATATGGTTTTTACAGCCTCGCTTTTTCTATTTTTTTTTAATTTTAAAATCCCTTGTCGGATACAAAATGTACGTGACGAAATTCCTGAGAAGCATTGTTTAATTTCCGATCTACTAAGTTCTTACAAAAAATACAGGGTGTTCAATATTTATCGTTACAACTATTTCATTCACGTTTAAATATAATTTAAGCTTTTACCAGATACTTTTTACCAGATATTGACTAAAAATCTAAATAGTAGAATAGCAATTGTAGAGCTGCATAAGTCTGGAAAGTCAGCAAGGGACATTGCCAAATCACTAAATGTGAACAGAGCGCTGGTTTGGAGAACACTTCGCGATTCAAAGAGACTGGGAAGGTAGCTAATAGGCCAGGGCAAGGTCGCCCTCGAACAGCTCGAACATCAAAATTGGTAAAATCCACCTGGGAGAAGCGGAGGAGCTGAGGAGGAATGGACAAAAATCCCCCAAAAAATCATTCGTGACTCATGTCAAGCATTCTCCAAACGTTTGTAGCAGGTTATCGACGCTGATAGAAAGCATATTAAATAAATTATTGATATTCGGAAATATTAATGGTTTAATAACATGCTTATTTTAGTTTGATTTGTATAATATGATTTAATAAATAAATGTGGGCAAAAAAGTTGTAACAATTATTATTGAACACCCTGTATTTCATCACACGAAGGAAAAAATTCTCTCTGGAATACTAGTTGAATGCTGTACGTGTGAAAGTAGAACTTCACACACACATTCTCACTCGCAATCACTCAAACATCAAAGTCAGTTAATAGTTTTGAAGACAAATCTAATTAAGAAATTTTCATTAGCTATTACAAACAGCGCTTGCGGGTGGTTACAATTTAAAGCCCTCCAGTTCGTCAGAGAGCAATGCGTGTCTGCAGCAGAGCTCGCAATAAATTATTGCTTCCTGAGTTACGAGGCAATATTGCGATGCTGTCGGGCTCAAAAGAAACATCCCCTCTGAACATCGTGGCTAACAGCTCTGCGTTTCACCACTGAGCTGTCCTTCATTAAATTCTCGAGGTCATGGGAATTAATAACCTTTTTTCAAAAGACCAAGTTTATTTGCTGTTTTTAATTTGTTTGAAATTGACATAGGGGCAATGAAAAGTTTTTGCGATTCAGCTTTCTTTTAGTGGTGATTAATGATATAATGTGGCTACATGCTGGTAGCAAAACTATAAAACAATTGACGTATAATGAATGGACATTTTTGCATAAATATGTAGCCATGGGATTCAAATAACACTGGTTCAACTTTGGAAAACACAGGTTTTTAGCATGACTGCTCTACTCTCACTTCCTGTGCTCATGTTGTTTGCTCTATGAGTATTATTATTAACTATTTTTAACAAAGTGTACTGAACATTCACAGTGCTCAAATTCATAAAGACCGCTGTGTAACTTCCACACTATAGTTTACTCATGTCTACATATTCCACTTTCCACTCAACAGTTGTAGGTCTCCACATCGTCTTCTCCATCATTTCATCACGCAACACTGAGACAGAGACGGACAGCAATCGACAGACCGCTGTTTGTTTTTCCGCCACAACAAACACTTCACCATCGAAACCCAAACACGTCCGTCATTGCAAACTCCCCCAAAATTACACGTCGCTGCCTCCGGTTTCCGTTGCCTTCCAAGTCCGCAGACTCCCTTGTATTTTCAAGCTCATTCTTTTCCAGCTGTCGCTCTTTTCAGATGAATTTTGCTTCCCAAAAAATTGAAACTTAGCCCAACGTTTCCCAGCGAGACGAAGTACAAATTATTTTCCATGAATACTTAGTCTAAAGGATTACTATTGAGGTACATATGTCCCAAAAATAGAAGTTCCTGTGGTGTTTACGTTTCTGTATTTGTACGGAAAAATTAAGAATTGAAATGCACTGAATTTACCAATGGATATCCTCAATTCCAAGCAGGATTCTTGTTTGTTTTTTTTAATTCAGAGATATTTTTAATGCAAATAAACGAAATCTCACTGTAATTAACTGGTTTTTGGAGCTTAAATCAGCTAATTGCAGCGCATGAAAATCAATGAGTGCAATCAAGGGGTATTTTAGTGATAATCTGAATTGTATTTGATAAATCAAAGTCTTCCCCCGAAAACAGCTTTCATTCATATGGGCATATTTCTATTTACTTTTATACATTTTCATGCACATTTTTGTTTTCCTAATAAAATCACTATTTAACTACACACCTTCTGAAAAAAATTTCAAATTCCCGTGAAGAAAAGCTCAAGACTTCATCGTTAGTATGAAGTTTTGAGTTGTGCGAATTTCTGTCCCGATGTAAATAACAAATCTAATAACGAATACGTCTTAAAGAACCATACGAAGATTTTTAGTTATGTTCTAAGAGGACTCATGCATTGTCCTGACACGAACAAAAGCTTACAGTCCAATATTAATTGATTCAATTGAATAATTACTTGGAAATGGAAAACTAGGAAAAATTAATGAACGAATGTTTAGCCCGCATTGGAAACGGACACTGACTCGTCTAATTTTACTGTTCATACACAGCATAGATTCAGGTTTAGATGAAGGCAAGCATGTACTATAGCACTCTCGACAGTCGCACGTGATTCCTTTTTATTTTCAAGTATTCAATTACAAAGGAGGCTTATTTTTCTGTTCTATAAGAGTAGGAGAACAAATATAACTGTTATACATCTGTCGTGCGGATCCTGCTGTGTAACACAAATCTCTATTACAATTAAATGTTTCTAAATCGGATAAAAATTAAAGAAGTCAATGTTCTTGGAAGTCTTGACATAACCCATGCTAATTGAAAAAACGCCATTGTATCATTATTGTTTTTGATGTGGCAGCGTTCACACGACATCTCGCTGCCACGAGCCCCAGATCAACATCCATTGGTTTCTTATGTGTTTCTGCGCAATTTAAGACGTTTCGGTGACTACATTCTTTGAAATGGTAACGATATTCATTTTATTTATCATTGTTACTCAACAAAAAATATGAAGAACACAAACACGTTTGACGACCAGATATGCTAGACCAGATGATGCTAGAATACGATCACACAATTCAGACGAATAATCATTGAAACATAGACTCTTGACTAATGACTTTCATTAAATTCAAACCTCATTTATGAATGAAATACTCCAAGCTGTTAAAGTATGCAAAACGATTCGACTAAAGACCCGAATAGCTGTACATATCAATTTCACTTTATCTCTTCAACTTTGTGTGATTCGATTTCTGCATTCATGAAAGCTGAATGAAAAATGTGTTTTCGGGTTCCTGGGAGGTGCCATTTGAGCGATAACATTAAATCGCCCCTAAGGAAACAAGTCACTTTGAGGTGAAAGCTATAAATTCCTCCCAGCAGGGCAGGAGCACGCGATGGTGAGCGGCTTCACTAGCTTCCCCCTCTCCCAATAAAGATGATTTTTGCTTAAGGAGCTTCAGTTTTTAATCTGGAAGAGACGCTAATGTTATTGCAGCCGTAAACAAGAAGATGAAGATGATTATGATGATCGTGTCACTCAAGTGCCGGAGTGACATTTATTTAGGATGGAACACCGTTTATGTGAACTCCTTTCATTCAATTCGAATGACATTTAATGGTATAAGAAAACAATGTGAACATTCATGTTGTTTCGTACGATTTACAGCAAGAAAACTATATAACAGAAAATATTTTAAGTATTTTTGGACAATTTAGAAGCTAATGCAAAATTTTCCGAAATAAATTTCAATTAAATTTTGCAATGAGTGTTTTGCTATAATTAATATTAACAAGATGGAGCAAAGCATATCATAATAGGTAAATACTTAAGAGCATGTGTACGCCATACAAGTAGAAGTAAGTTATTCACTCACACTCAGTCTAACTTTGGAGCTTTGAAGAAAATTTTCGTTCATAACACAATAATCAGAGATGATTGACCTTAACAAGATTAGATTTATGTTAATCAGGCGACGAAGTTAGACTGGTTGAGCGCTGCCTCTGAGCTGGTTTTATTGTATATCATGACACTTGGTCCCGCTGTTCGCAATCTAAGAGTCTAACTCAAGAGAAAAATTGTTCGTTTACGGCTTCCCACTTGAAACAACTACATCACACCAAGTGGAGGGTCAACATATAATTTCTATGAGGTGAAGGAAGAAAGGCTCTAATTTTGAAAACTAGGTGGCTTATTTAATTTATTGTGAGACTTCAAACTATTTTACAGCAGTGGTAGTGCAGATGTGCTTCATTCAATGTCTGCTGGATTTTTTGAACGAATGCATGAAAAAATTACTATTTCTTATCAACAGTCCCTTTCTCTGACAAAAAGTACAGTGCAATACACCGGAACTAACAACAAATGGGAGAATAGCTACAAAGGCATCACCCTATTCCATAATAAAAGTTCCGTTAAAACTCAAAGGGATTTTAGCAACGATTGCAAACTGCCTAAGTCAACGCTTAAGGGTCCCTAGCGTTGCCGAGACAGGCTTTCCAGTACTGGGAGATTGTCAGTAGGCCTGATTTATTACAATGGAACTAGGGAATTTTGACATACCATGGATTCAATGTGAGGTTTGGTTTCCCAGCAGCTTCAACGTTCCACTGACACAAGAACAGTGTTTCGAGGACACCATAGTTGAATGTTAAAGTACACCGTGTGATGCGGAACAGAAATTAAACTTTTAAAAACCCAACAATGTTCTGATGCTGACAAAATCTCAAGCTGGACAGCAAAAAATTTGTATTTTTTCCAGATTTATACACATATTAGAAATACAAGTATACTATTTCTCTTGCACGCATATCTTTAAATTCAATTCTAGAACCTTTCTTACACAGTAGTGTATCAAAATTATTTTGTTTGTATTATAGGCACATTGCGCAGGAATGACATTAATATTCGCTAGGAGTATTTAAACCTTCATTTTTTCACCATGTTAACGAACAAGATGCATTTGAAGAGTCGAGTGTGAGAGGCAAAAGTTGTCTTCTTCAGAACACTGATGCACATTCGAATGAGGCAACAGTTTGAGCCAAAATGAATACAAAAACTTCCAGACACAATTTATCTGAAAGATTTCAGATATTGTTGAGCAAAAAGAAAGAGGAGCCACTTTAGAATCACTGCAAAACAATGAAAACAATGCACACTGTTTTGTTTAGCCTTTGAACGAATTGAAAGCATTTGAGTTTTCCGAAAAGTTAAAAGTTAAGTCGTTCAATAAATGAATCCAATATTTTTGTATCGATATTGTATTTGACATGAGAAAATTTCTTCAAACAGATAGAAACAAAAGTATTATTTGCTTGTTTGCAGCCGATTGCTTTATGTTTTGCATTGATATTTGGAAAGATTTACCAGTAGCAATATTTTCGAACCTCCATTCTTTCAAACATATTTTCTACGCTTATTTCTATTCTATACAACACACATGAAAAAGAATTTGAGGAGCTATTGCATTTTGATTGGGAATAATAATATTTTAATTGCAAGGCTCAATCACATGCGACCTCTGGCATAGAAGAGTGACAAAAACAAAATAAATTTCCTTCATTCCCAAGTAATTGGGCGCAAAAATACAACAAAGACACCTGTGACTAATGTCACTCAGTTAAAAAAATTAAAACCGATTCTGAGGTTGTAAACATGTTACCTAAGTGGTGTGCAAGTCGTGGGAATTATATATTCAAAATCGTTTAGCGTAACGTACTCTTATACAGTATTTCAGGATCCAAGCAATATGTAACTTAAAAACTTGCAAATTGACTCATCTTTTCATGTATTTATTTTTCCTAAAAAATCTTATATGTATTTTATATGAAAATATCACTAACGCAAATCATGTGTTTTCGGGGGCTCAACTTTATATTACGATATCATTGTCCTACAATGAAAGTTATTAAAATTAACTTAACTCAATTATTTTAATAAACTGAAAATTAACTATTGAATATTTTCTATATGTAAATAGTATTCTTTTACGTGTCCCTTCCATCTTCGATGCTTACCTAATTTTTGTCTGTCAATATCCCTTGCATGTACATGTATATTTTTTCATGTTTTGTTGCAGTTGTCGTGGAGGTAGACACAATCATTCTTAAATTGCTCAGCTAAATAACACAGGCTGAATAATAATTCATCACTAAATAACTCAGGCGTTTCTGTCAAACATGACCTCCCTAGACAAATGTGAAAGACTTATTCACTTTGCAAGAGAACGAACTGACTGAAACTTGTTCACTATGCAAGTGAACAATCTGACTGAAACTTATTCACTCTGCAAGTGAACAATCTGACTGAAACTTATTCACTATGCAGGTGAACAATCTGACTGAAACTTGTTCACTCTGTAAGTGGACAAATTGACTGAAACTTGTTCACTCTGAAATGCCTAAATCTAATGATGACAGTATTGAATTGACTCACACAACATAGCCAATGCATGCCATTAAAATCCACGTATAATTTGATTAAACTTTTGTGTTCAGTGTTAACCCGCGTATGACAGATTTTGAAGTCCAGTTATTCTTTAACCACAATTTTTTTTGGAATTGCAGAATTTATACCATCGAACCAGCATCAAATTTCCCATAATTTTTGAGATTCTAGCTATTTGAACTTTGCTAACCGCATCCAACCGTGAAACATGCCGACGATCTCAACCCTGTGTTTCTGCTCATTGATGATGCTGCTAGAAATCCTCATTTGAACGCAGCTGCAAGTGCCGAACTTTTATGGCTGCAATTGACCAATTGGGGAAATATAAAGACTATAATGCGCCCTAAGTGTCGATAAAAACACTTTTGAACTCAAGAAAAGTTAATGGTGAATCGAGATCATAGACATACATACAGATCTTTTTATCAGAACTTTAAACATATCCTTATGA
This sequence comes from Trinorchestia longiramus, assembly GCA_006783055.1. NCBI lineage: Eukaryota > Metazoa > Arthropoda > Malacostraca > Amphipoda > Talitridae > Trinorchestia > Trinorchestia longiramus. Next base: position 14,008 of record VCRD01001782.1, read on the forward strand.
AATAAGTATACTTTCATTCATCTAGGAGGTACAAAAATTCAGTTTAGATGTTGTTATTAATCAAGTAAACTATGAAAAACGTCATCCCCACCACTTTTCTCGGTACAATTACAAAACATCAATAGTTTTATATCATTTAATACTTGAATCTAGAGAAATCACTTTTCTTACCAGAGTTCAACGAAAGTTATTATTTTTCCTGCAGCATTTCATACAGAGGAAGCTATCTGGGGGCAAATTTAATTACCTCTTGATACGATTTTATTTTCTGGTAAGCAATTCATCAGGACTAATTCAAACAGATAACGAATAATTCATCAGAATATATTGAAACTGTTACTAACTAGTTACTCGAAAAAAAAATAAAGTTTAAGTTGACACTGTTAAATGCTTTACGAACAGAAAACGTAGACTGACTCAGTGTTACTCTGCAAAGCCGACTGACTTTGCTGCTCTAAAGCATGGACTAAAATGCTGATTAAATATACCAAGATCTTTTAAAATACACCTGTTGTTATCTATGCAATAAAAATTAATTCAACAGTTAATTTTTTGCCAGTAGACGAAAGTTTTAATCAATGAATTTATAAATATTTTAAAGATTTTATTAACCATCTAAGCGGCTAATGAAAATTTCAGAAGTGTAGAGTAGAAAAGATACTATCGGTCTCAAGGTTTAAGTTGTCTTTTAGACTCTCTAATGGTTTAAATTGTCATGATATTCAACCATCATGCTCGCAAAAACTCAGAAAACAAAATAATAGCTGCTAACGAGGTTTCAAAATTTTTTGTATTCCACTTCATAATCTTACGTTCATGCATGTTTGCAAATATTCTCCATCATAGCCAGTGATACTATTTTCAAGAGCTCATGCACTCTAAGTGGTTCGAGTGGAGTACTTTATTTTCTGACTATAGTTCACAGGCCGTCAGTTGCTGTGTAATGCGTTGTAGTCTTGTAAAAAAAGCAGCCGCAATACTTTGAACTGCTGCCTGGAGAGACTCTCACTGTTATGTTAAAGAGCAATTTTCCACTACATCTCCTACGAACCTGGCAAGCAGATTCCAGGCGTTTGGCATTGGGGAAATGGCTTCGTATTGCTCCAAACTGCCCCATTTTCTTGAGTTTTGAGTTTCATTGCCTTGGAGGCGTGGTAAACCTCGCACGTAATGCGTTCTGTGTGTACACAAAGCCTGTTAACTGCAAATTGCCCTTGAAATTTGCTCGCTCTATTCAACGTGAACGTCTGAATTAAATCCGTAGAATCAGATGGAAAAATTGTTAATGAGCAACGTTAGTAAGTGTGCGATAACAGCAACGTGAAAAGTATTGTTTCTGTTTCGGCAAGTCCGTCTTTAATAATTTTATATCATTAGAATAATGACTTCTGCTCTACCAAGTCCTGCTATGATTCAGCCCAGTTGTAAAGCTCTAGCTCGAAGTAAACTCTGATGAAAACAGGAAAAACATTTATTTTCATCCTATTTTATTCTGATTTTTTCTTATAGGTAATTTAAAGAGGAAAACTTATTAGATATTAAAATATTCCTACATGTATGTTGTTTCCTTCCTCAAACTTCAAACTATATGTCAAAGGTCTTCTACTCAAACTCAAAGAACAGTAATTTAATCATTAATCATTAGTTTCTCAGAGTAATGATTTCCAATCAATCATTAATCTCAAATACTTGCTTTAACTTTCAAAATTCAGAAGCAATTGGTAATCCATATCAGTTGGCTTTTCCAATTTTTCACTCAGAAACTTCCTCGAAAGTTTATGAAAAACTGTGTCCTGAAACCCTTCTACTTACATCAAATCCTTAACATTAGTATCCTAAGGTTTGATGTTTGAAGCAAAAATTTTTATATAACATTGCAGATAAAAATTCATAAACTACTTCAATATTGGGAGAATATAATTCTGTACATTTTAAAGCATTTATAACAAATGCTCTCACCAGTCTTCGAATTTTTTAGTTGTGCAGGGGCTGGAGGGAACGAAAAGCCCATTTCTTCGTCAGATCTACAGAAAATTCTGATTTTTTACTAATACAGAAATGGGGCTTTGTTTATTTTTCAATTCTGTCAAATGTTACATGGTTCAGAACACGAATTTTATTTCTTGATAAAAGCCGAAAATTGAGAGGTGCCCTAGACTGCGCTGTGCTGGGTGGGTATTTTTAGTGTTCGTTTCTCAGTAACAACTTAAAAGTGCAAGATTTCCAATTGTGCTTTCAGACTAGGCGTGGCTTATGATGGATGTTCAGACAAGGCATGGTTTCAACCGATTTGCAGGCTAGTTATGCTTTCTTGATAGAATTTTAATGGATTTGCCATATGTGATTTCTTCGAAAGTAACTGCTCTTTATGAATAATAACAGTAAAATTCTAGAAACAGAAATGTCTTGACGGATTGAGTATATTTAGATTGAATGATAAAAGTCCTGATAGAAAAATTCTGTATTTAAATTTGGTGTAACCTCAAGTAATTTGCGCTCAATATTTTCCTGAACCACTTGAACTGATGAAGAGCATCCCAAAGTAATGTAATTTTAACCAAGAATTGTGAGTTTTGTCGTATATGGTTTTGGTTAAAGAATAGAAGCAATCAAATATTAACGCGCATCGTAGTGTAATTTGAGATTTTGTTAGGAATAAATTAAATTTCTTGCTTCCTGGTTTTCTCATTTCTTCTAAACACTCAATAAATTTACCTTCTATAAATATGTACTCCAGTGCAAAATCATGCAAAATCATATATCATTTATTCTTCGAACATTCGTTTGCTCAAAACAAATCTGTCTCATATTTTGGTCGTGTGAATAGTATTTCATTACTTTCAAATGCGTCCGTGTTACTGGAAAAATCGATTGCTTCTGTTTCTGTCAAAACAGATGTACACCGCTGCCTACATTGACTTCAAAGCAATTTTCAGGGTATAAAGGGTGTTGACCTCTGCCGGATGGAGAAATAAAGCAATGCATCGTAACTTTTCTTATTAAAAGAATATTCCAGAACTATTAGACTTTTTGTATTACTTTACCTCCTAATAACTCATTCATATCATGAAATAATGTTATATGAACTTTGAGCATGATAATTCAGGCATGAAAGGGCTAAACTTTTACTACATAGACTACTAATTCAGATACTGAAAGTGAAGGGAGAAAAATAGCCCTATATAATATATATATATATATATATATATATATATATATATATATATACGTATTATATAGGGCTATTTTTCTCCCTTCACTTTCAGTATCTGAATTAGTTCTGCAAGCGAATAGTATTGTGTTTGCATATGTTTTTAATTTGTCACTGGTGTTCATTAAATTAAAAAGCTGTCAGTCATAAAATTGTTCATAAACTGCGGAATTAATACCTTATCATAATAGTATACTGATATTTTTGAATCTTTACCGTTTAATATTAAATTTCTAATCCTTGAGCCCGAGCGTGTTGTATTGAATTACGTGACGTTTTTTATTATGTTACGGATGATTTCTTGTCGGAAATAAACCATATAACAAGTCGAACTTTTCAAATATTTTCCTGATATTTCTTCCTCCCACGTTCATTATCTCCCTCTCCATTCGAGTTTCTCTCTTTTTTAATAACTTTTATCAATTACTTTCATTTATTTTCTCAGCTGCAATGTTCAGTTTTACTTCTTTCTATATCTTACCCTAGACAAGAAGAAGGAATGATTATTTTGTGAATTTAATTTCTGTGAATGCTTGAGCACCAGAATGCTTGAAATCCTTTCCTTCCTGAAGAGTAAGGAAAATTCATTTACATGTTACAAAATACTAATATCAAATCCTGATACACGAACTCTGACCCAGGCTACACTTCAAATAGTTAACTCACTACACTAGTTGTCTGACTAATTGATTTTATTTGCAGTTGGCTCTAAACCCACGTTCAATATTCCGCTTTAGTTGTATTGATGGCCTTATTTAATTTCTAAAATAAAGTCGAGTTAATTGATTGATCGAATGAAACTGACTTTTAATTTTAATCTATTTGCCTTTTTTAATGAAGGAGCGTCTGTTAGCAAACAGGTACATCATGAGACATCTGGGGTTCTAATTTGCTGATACTTCATGTTAATTGTTTCGTTAATTTATGAATGTGAGAATTCAGAACAATTGGTTCCTGCGTGAATTGTTTATTTCAAGTTAATTCATTAATTTATGAATACATGAATTCATAACATTGCCATATGAATATGTCATGTTATGTATATATGAATTCATAACATAGGAATGAATTAATTCAAGTTAATTGGTTACCGTAGGAATTGATGACTTCGACAAATTTGTAATACAATTGTTGTATTTGTAATAGACTGACTGATTGATACAGACAATCGTAGAATAGTTTGTGAGTGCAACCATCCTTGAATTATTTGCCGCTGACACCCAGCAGTTCATCACCTCGTGCCCCACACGTGTCCAAGAAGAGCAGAGTTCGGCACGTCGTGCGTCTGGGATGGAAATTTCCATTTGGCTCTCGAGAGACTCCTCACTGATCAAACAATCTAAAACAAGCACGTCACTGACACATGTGCGACATCTAAAACCAAGAAGCAACAGCAACTCTTTATGGAACAGATAGAACACAAAAAATCATATGAAATACACGATCCATGTGAGACTTATGTAGAACCCAAGAGAAAGAAGCAACAGAGGGATACTATACCGAACAAATTGACTGCAGCAAAGACATGGTAGACATCGCCCACCTAACATATACATAGAATTTAAAACAGAGGACCTGCACTTCATGTAAAAAATTCTGCACAACGAAGTCTTAACAGACACGATCCATGAAACATACAGCGTAAACAACAAAGCAGCAAAAGAACAACACTTCATGGAACAAATAGTCCTCAACAAAGTCGTAATAGATACGACCCATGTGAGATATAGCGTAAACAACAAAGAAGCAACAGAGTAACACTTCATGGAGCAAATAATCCTGAACAAAGTCGTAATAGACACGACTCATGTAAGACATAGCGTCCAAAACAAAGAAGCATCAGAGAGAGCTCGGCAGCCACAGGGCCTCATTTCTTCTCATGGAGTCGTCCCAAGAAGGACATCGTTCCTCAATTAGGCACTTGGCTAAGTATTGGACTGAAGTGCTTCGAGGGCTTCTTAAACCTTTCAGACGTCAAATAAATCGATAGCGAACTTCCCGAGTAAGTTTTTATTGCCATAGGAAACCTAGCGAGGTTTCAAATAAAGAACAACCCGGCGACAATTTAATTAAATAATTCAGTTGGGGAAAACGATCGTTATTGCTCTAGAAATGAGTAAACTTGGGAACGTTTTTTCGAGAACATTTAAATTTAAAAAATAAAATTACAAATTTATAACAAGTCCCCGATTTGGAATATAAGTTAACAGCGTTTGAACCCGTTATCAATTTGTAGTAGCTGAAGCTCAGATTCTGTTTTTCCCATGCTTCAAAATGAACAGCACGTATTCTCGAAATCTTACATACATTCCTCTTAACTTACACATTGTAAAACTATACACACTACAATGTTTTGCTTATTCTTTAACATGCAGTCAGTTAAGGCCTATGTATATGCTATCTCAATACAATATTAATGGGTACTGGGAGTTAACGCTACCACTGCAGGCACTTACATTTCTAATTGAACAAAGCCCTTTGAGTGGGCGTTGCGTTTTCCTAGCGTATATATAACAAATTTTGCCACACGTGTCGCACAGGAAATGATCAATTTACTTAACACGATAGAGGCAATGACGGTAGTCTAAAACAACTCTCGTATCTACTAGAAGTGATGTTTTTGCATCTCAAAATTAAATTCCAATAATAATTAAGTTATTTGCTTCGTACAACCTGAAATTTGAAACGCTCATTATCGAGCCAATGATCAACAGTGAACGATTCTCTCTGAGTCGTACCCATGAGAAAACGACATCCAGAAGGATGCCTGCAAATAGGAACAGCTTTAAGAACACCAAAATTTAAAAGGAAACTGCTCAGTACTGAGTTTCATTTCAAAAGAAGACTTAAGCGTAGGATTTAGAAAAGTCCTTCAATGATGGAAAGTCGTTTCTTTGATGACCCTGCTAAACGAGGCTCTTCGATCTCGTAAAACTGAAGCCTGACTGATTTCTTGTCCCGACAAGAGCGCCCGACGGTCTTAATTAAAATCTAGACTGAGACTTAATCCAATATTATGATTTGGTTTAACTGTTTGCTGAGTATTTATACGATAAATTTAGCAAGCACTGATAATGCAGACGGAAATAGTTGATGTACCTAGCTTGCAATTGTTCACACTTTCTTCGTGAAATGACTGAATGTATATTGGTTCAGAATAGGAGTTCGTCATTTCCTCAGTGAAGGTCTCCGTGAAAAAATCAACCAACATTTTTATAAGTTAAATTCATTACGTTAAGTAATTGCAAATTAATAAAATTTCATGTAAAGAGAATTTAGAAAATACACATTTGAACCAGTTTCAAGAAAGTTGAACGAAAGTTCAAAAACGAAGAAAATACCAAGTAAAGGAAGTTTTGATCATTCAGTTTTCTTCTAGAAAAAGCTTACGAAAACAGTGAATTGAAAAATAAAAAAACTCGCATGCTAGTAGTTAATTAACTGGAGAAAATACAATTAACTGCGATCCTAAAAACAGGGCTTTATTTACGAGTATAGAGTTAGTAGAAATTTTTCACATTGCCTCGTTGTCTATGATATATCCTTTTAACAGTATTCAATACCCTAAGTTTTGAGTACTGTTAATACCTTATTATTCAAAACAAAACTTAATTTATCAATACTGTTACAAACTTAAGTCTGATGAAAGAATACCGAAAAAAACGACAAGTGAGTGAACTTAGAGCCCAGAAGAGAAAACATAAGCAAAGAAAACTCAAAATTCAAGTCAAGTTTGAAGCACTTACTCAGAACAGCAAGGAAAATTGAGCGTCGATCCGAACAAATTTTATTATATGATACTCTAAATGGATCACAGGTGTTTTTGGAGGAGTGGAAAAAGAAGCCTCCGTGGTAACTAAAGTTGGTGTATGTTGTTTTTCATTTTGCTAATTTTAAGTTTTATAGTCGATGTTGTTGTGTATCTTACGTAAGTAATATAGAGTTATCTAACTTTTATTTTTTCAATGACTGATTTCTATAGTTCATTTTGAGGTACCCAATGATGAAGTACTAAACCTTATTTTGATAAACCTTCATATTTTCGATGCTAAATGAAGTTTGGTTGTGACGTCATCAAAACCTCAAAATGACCATATAGGAAATTTCTTCTCTTTGCCTTCTCTGAACTCAACTCACGTATAACAAAAATGTACTACGATTTAAATGTACAACAAAATCTGAAAATTAATATCAGTACTTCGTATATGTTTTTTCCAAAAATTCTGCTATGAGTTCCAATGTTTAGATTGTCGATTTAACATATTTTGTGTAGGAAAAAACTTGGTAGATGATACATGTTAGTTGTACTTTTTCGCTAATTCATTTCACTGTCAAACTTGTTCATTTCTATATTTGTTCAGCCGCTAATCCGGAATGTTTAAATTTAGAAGTCATACAGTTTGAAAGAAACGGTTTTTTATATTCATATTACATCGAAGTATATCAAAAAGACTCAAAGATTTTCGACAATATAATCTACATATGTAACTTGCAAAACAAATACCAATTTAACGAGTGACGAAAAATATTCGATTAGTAACAATGGATTTTTAGATGTATTGTAAAAAACTGTTTTAACGTTACTGTGAACACATAATGAATGCTAAGCAGCATGTAACTGTTGGAAAAGTTATTTTAAATTTTTACATTTCATGAAATAAAAATCTAATATGGCTGAACAAACTTATTATGCATCAAATAAATGTAAAAAAACTTGGAGTCGTATCAATTATCTGATATACAGTTATAAAAGGTGTATTGTACTTCAAAACAGTATATTTAACAAGTAACCCAAAATGGTGAGGAACTGCTACAAACGGCAAACAATAATAGTGTGAATTTATTTCAAATATAATGAATCCCCAGTTACAGTGCGGAGGAACTTGATTGTCAACATTTAATCAACGAACAAGTCCTTCCAGACACTGCATTATTGCAATGATTTCAAGATTCAGATACTTTTTGCTGTGATTTCCAGATTCTGTTTTTGAAGCGTGCTTGTATTAATTACTGTGATGAGAAATGCTCGTAAAAATAAAGGAAGTAAATGGGGCAAAAGATGAGCTGTGGCAATGTCCCATTTAAAAAATTACACTTAACAAATGATGACCTGACATGGCCACTGAGAGGAATAACGTCACTCATTTTCTACACACATTTTCTAAATGTAAACAGATACACAACATGAGAACTATGACTCAGAGTTTGAACACTGTCGATGTTCTTCGAGACCCTGGGTCATGAAATCAATCGAAATCTTCATGAAGCAAAATGAAAAGGAAGATCATAAAGTGTGAGTCTTTGATTGTTAACAAAAATGCCCGTATGATTACCATGGAGTTCTGAGAAATAGAGGATGTCTATTTTCTCTAAACTAAAATCATCTGTAAATTAATTATTTTTTCGGCTTATAAATTAAACAATTGAAATGTACTCTAAAATGGTGATTTTTCCCAGCAGTTTCACGATTTCACAATCTGAGCTTAAGCCCAAATAGAGTGTTTTCGTTTTTGCAAGAACTTTACACTTAATTTTGAGAATGTAGGAGAAAGGTTTTTGTGGTACATATATTCCATTACAATTAAAAACTGATTAAAAGTTTGTTCACTACGAAGTAATTTTATAAAACATAGCAGTAAGCCAAAATTCATAATTGAAATCAAGGAGATTTATTCGATATATCGACCATATAGTCTCTTTTATTAAGATGAAAAGTTGAATTATTTTTTTCTTGTTTTAATAACAAAAGAATGAAAAACTTGATAAATGAGTTTTTTCACCCACGAACCCCATTTCAACCTTCCCAGCTTGTTTGAAATTCATTTAAAATTTTCTTACTTCAACTTCAACCACTGGACAGCATTGAAAAGTTTGTGGCTTTATATTATTGGAATTGATATTTTCTGACAAAGATATGGATCCTTAAAAACAATATTATTCACTTATTTCAAGCTACTACCAACATTTTAGATGATCATATGAAGTATCCGAGGTAGTTTGAAAATTGATCCTCCAAATTGAATTGTAAAAAATCCATTTTTCCTGAACACAACCAGTACTTTAGATGATCGTTTAAAATATTCGAGGTAGTTTGAACACAGAATATGACAATCCATATTTCGAATTGCTTCAAACCAAAAAGCGTCGTGTATGCTTTCGTAAATTTCTGGTGGGGAGAGGTGCATGGCAGTGCACATTTCGCTATAAATATTCATTGGAATAGCCTCTTAATCCCTAGAATGCTTTGATGGTTGCAGTGAACTACCTTAGGTTCCCTGCATCACCAATGACTTGAGCCCCATTACGCAAGCAGTGATGGTCATCATTAAGTCAATTTATTCGCTCGGAACGGAGGTGGAGTCGATCATACAGCGAGGATAATTTCATTGTCTTTGGTCATCCAAAAAGAATTAAACTTGCTTCAGTAAGAGTGATAGTCTAACAGAAAAAAAATCACCCAACACTTCGAAGCAAATGCTAATTTTTTATCTTAATATTTCAAAATCTTTGCAACGCGTTTTTATTGACGCTGTGTAACATCCGTCTGATTTTACCTCTTCCTTTTCGCCTCATTGATTCCCACTCAATCAAAGAGCGTAATTCCAACCACTGTTCTAACAGCGCCACCATCTACCGTATTTATTTAGTTTGTTTTTTCGAACACATATGATCAGAGAATGACTCTGAAAATCAAAACGGAAAATTAAGCTATAATACAAAATACTACGTCTCAATAAATAGCTTCAGTATCGATTGATTCAAAAACTTGCATTTCCAATACATTGCTTAAATAGTATGTTTTACTATGTCACTCCGAGTCTACAAATTACTAAGTCAAACAGACACCACACTCATAATCTCAAATGGGCTGCACTTTTCATTCTTATTTAAGCTTAAACATTTGTCTATCAATGGTAACTTTAGTTGAACACAACGTTGAGCACCCAGCCGTTCAATGCCACTCGTTGAATACAACAATTACGAGAGTTACTTACCACTGATAGACAAAGTGTTAAATACTTCAATAAATTTCAATGCTACACACGCCTGTTGTTTCTTGTAGTCTATGACTCCTGCAACCAAGCACTAGACCATGATTTCAAAAGCTGAAATACTTGCGTAGAATCGATAAAGGAACACGGCTTACTCATTCTTTCTAGACTGAATCCATCACTCTGAATTGATGAGCAAGGAAGCCTTTACTCTTGAGAGTAGACAGTTTATCCATTCAATTGACACAAATTTCAAAGTTCAACTGGTACGCCTTTGATGTGCATGGTGCGGTAAATTAAGAGGACTTTGGCCCAGCAGGTCACTTGGTCAGTCCTGACTTTGATGTATCTGTTTCAATCAGGCCGCTCTAAAACACAAGTTTGATTTCGGAATGGACTCCTAATTGCTTGCCGCCGCGCAAACTGTCCCATAGAGCAGCTACCAAGTCTTCATGGCTTTTGATGGGGCTTCTCGATTTCAACTGTTCTACTCAAATAATTCAATTGCGAATGTCTTGTTCCTTTTCATTTTTAATAGAATTGTGGACCAATCACTTCTTGCGTGTAGATTTGATCTATTATTTTTATTTGTTATATTATTACATTTCTATTATTGTATCGACTTGTGCAGGTCTTGTTATTGAAATATGCATTCTGGTGCACACGCATAAACATCAAATACATAATGCAACAAAATAATACGACGCATTCACGAGTATACGTTTAATCAAACTAAATTAAGGTAAGAAACAAAAAATAAGTAACTTAAGAATATAGAATGAAAAAATAAAATTTCAGTTTCTGAAAATTTCTTAGATAAAACCTTGTTTTTTTCACTTTTTGAATGCTTTTAGTAAACAGACGAATTCATCAGATCATTTTGCCGCACTCAATACTGTGCATGACTTAAGAGAATTGTCCTTGTAGTTTCTAATAAAAAAATGAACGAATCTCAAATTGATTACATGTATCGAATTACACTAAGCACCCTCTCATTATACAGTCTTGTAAGAATAGAGCCTGCAAATTTATTTGTACATGTCATTAGTCAGGATACACAATGCTACGCGCTTTGTTAACATCCGTATCTGGATACATATTGTGAGTCATGCTGTACTACAAGTCCATAGATGATACGTTGTAAATATAAGCGAAAGTGTCTAGTAGATGGATAATATTTGTCTGCAACAAGATGAAAAACCTGGGCAACTAATCCTCAATAAATTGTTAAGGTGTGGTCTACCCATTTTTGTCGATTTCATAACGTCTACAAACATAACAAGTATAATTACAATTTTCTTTCAAACAGGACTTAACAAACTTAAGTATATGCCTCAAGAATACTCAGGGTGGAGAATTAAAAAGAACAAACTATGAAGAAATCGCCCAGTACAAAGTGTACACCTGCTTACATAGGGTCAACTCATAAAAACATTGACACCAGAGTTGTAAAGAAGTTTCCGGGCAGGTGCAGACAACGCTCATTTGAGACAAGCAACACTCGAGCGCTGGGACTTCCTCCTTTCTATACTTCAACTCAAAAATAAAACAATACTCTTTAGTCTATGAAGTTATAAAACACGTAAAGCTCAATACCTATTGGTTTTTCAAATAGTTTGTATTAAAACTCGCTGGCATAAGTAATCATATCTAAGTGACTCTCTACTATGTTTGAGATCGTTTATTTCGAACGAACTGCTTATGTATCTCCTGATGGTTCCTTTTTTCACATTTAACTCAAGGATTTAACATTGAATACACAAGTTATTTGTATAAACCCAAGTTCTTTTTTACATGTAAACTAAACCAAACCTGATTCTGCTGATTTTTTTTTCACAGAGTACACATCATCCATTAATTATATGCAAATAATTATGATGGATTATAAATGCTTTGAACGTTCGAGTCCATGTGAAAATTATCCTATTAACATTTAAAAATACTGATCACTGGTTTTCTATTGGAAATGATCGAATGTTGTATTATAACCATTCCTATGTTGGTTTATTCATTCATAAAATCAAATAGATTTCTTGTTGCCTTGATTAGTGTCTGGAACTGAAGTCAGTGTTATAATTACAGGGAGTTTCAGAATTAAGACAACCAATTTTTCATATTAAATAAACCATTTAAAATCAATGCTTGCTTATTTATATCTTATATTATTTTGAAGGTAGTAATATAATTTTTTATTTCAAGTGTCTAAATCTTAAATTTATACTTTAAATAATGGCTGTGGACCTAAATTTCGTTATCAAGCTATATAAAGAAGGCGAGAGTGACGTATCAATTGCAACAATAAAAATAAAAATGAGCTATTCAACTGTTTGAAAAATTGTTAAATGTTTAAGAAGACTGGTACAATCTCTGATAAGCCAGGAAAAGGCCGGAAACGAAGTGTTCGGACCAAAAAGTTGTCAAAAGCATGCGGGAGAAGTTGCGTCAAAACTCACGTCGATCCCACTGAGAACTGGCTGCAGAAGCCAGTGTTAGCAAAACTTCAATGTATTGAGAGTTGAAAAAGGATCTGATAAAGAAACCTTACAAAATGATGAAACGTCATGAGCTTACTGAAGATCATGACAGAATGAGGGCTGAAAGAAGTCGTCACATCCTTAATGAGATAGTTCAAGGCACGCTCCCATACTTGGTGTTCACAGATGAGAAAAAATTTGTCATTTAGCAAGTTGTGAACCATCAAAACGACCAAGTTTGGAGTTCTTCAAGTTGAGTTGAGGATAAGATTGTTACGAGACGTCAAAATTCACATCCTGTCATGCTTTGGGCAGCTGTAACAGGTACTGGAAGATCACCGTTTGTGTTTGTCCCTTGTGGGGCCAAATTGAACTAAGAACGGTACATTTCTCTTATTTTGGAATCAATGTTGCTACCATGGGCTACAAAACATTCTCAGGGTTCACCATGGAGACTCTAATATGATTCAACACCATCATGTGACTCCAACGTAACCCAAACTTGGATTCAGAGGAACATTCCAATCCAATCCAATCAATCCCTTGGACTTTTCTATCTGGTCCACTTTGGAGACAAGGGTCTTAGCTACCCCTCACACTTCTCTCGAGTCCCTCAAAGCAAAACTTCAAAAAGAATGGGGAGTAATTCCACATGAACAGATACGTGCCGCATGCGATGCATTTGTAAATAGACTTAAAGCTGTAGTTTGTAATAGGGGTGGTTACATCCAATAGATGCAACACTGTATCGTTTGCTTATTATTCTCCTTTGAGTTTCAACGCTTAAAATCAAAATCGCACATTTGAATTTTGATAAACCTACCAAAAATTTCGTTGCCTTAATCCTGCAACACCCTGTATTAGGAAAAGTATATTCTATGGTACTTTGGACCAGCATATTCCACATATATTACAGACTGATCTCACCCAAATTTGAAACCACTGTAAATTGTTAACGCTATGGCAACCAATTGGTCGTGTTCTAATTAAAATTACCGTAATTATTCTTTATAATTCTTTTTGTGTCAACCAACCAAGATCGCCTCAATGACAACCGTGTTTTTACTGTCCATATTACACGCAGAGTAATTTAAAAATTTATTCCATGCGTTTTGAAGTTCCTGATCTTTGGAGATATTTCGGAAACTATAATTCTCTTGATTCATGACACACAAACCAGAGCGAAATTTGGAGTACAATTAATAATGTGGGTGATTCTCGCATGGTTTTGAGAGGAGCAGTTTTCACTGCGACCGTTACAAAGTCGTTTGCTTGCTCCGGGCGAGCCCTCCCCTCCCTCCCCCCCGGCAAGACAGCTCTGACAGATGATGTGGACAGGAACGACTTTCTAACGACCCTAGCACGGCAGTTTGAGGCACACAAAATGACTGAAAGACTGTACAGAAGCAAACAAAACATCCGTTTACGACAGCTTAATCTCACAGTAGTTAGCGATGCTGATGAAGGCTGTTATTCAATAGGCTTTTTTTCTAAAAGGACACTTATATATAGAGAAAATAAAAAATCATACAATTCGTTGAATGTTTGTGTCTGAACAAAAGAACAAGAAAACTGTTTGACCAGTGCCGTCTTAAACTTATAATAGAATAATTGTTATGTTTTTTTCTCTACGAATTACTAAAGGTTACAACTCTGGAGGTTAGACTTGAGAAGGGGATAGTGTGTTAAGTACAAGTTCTTGTGTAAAAGATGAATAAAGACATCATCAACATTAAAGTAGATAAAAATTTGCTCTGGTGATAGTGAGTACCAAAATTAGTTGTTTTTAAAGTCATCAATTAATCATTAAGTAATATTTCACTTCAACAAAGGTACTGCTTAAAGTAAGATAGCCAGTAAATCATATTTTTAGGACCTAGAGTTAAAAAAGAAGCTCTAAGCATTATTGTGATACATTCTGATATCCGAGTCAGGCATTTTCGGCCTCTCAATTCAAGAATCCTATTCTTTTGGACATAACACCAACAGTTATTTATTTAATAATTATTTCATATTTTTCTGGTATATATGTAACTTTTCTCTACAGCACTCTGCTGGTTTAATTTATTTTAGTATTTTAAAGATGATTGTACAACATTTAGTACTTTTCTATTTATTGAAAGGTACTTAGAAAGTATAATATTAGTATTATAAGAACAAGAAAAAACTTATTATTATGATATAATAAAACTCTGCCGTGGAAATACCTTGATAATTTTTTGCTTAAAATTAGAAGTGCTTTGACAATCGAAATTTTCTGGAGTGCTTACCCTCATATATTCTGACTAGAGACCATATATAATCTTACATCAATGTAGAATCCCATTGTATGTACTTGGTAACTTCTTTCCATATTTGCGATGTCCTGATGAAATTTCTTTCTATGCTCCCCACTGACATCACACAAGTTTTCGGGAGAAAAATCTAGGCGACAGTGTAAAAAAATGAACCTCTAAGGACATAGGACAACCCATTTTTTTGAAGTTTTCAATAAGGTTCTTTACCAGTGGTTTCTAATTAGGATCCTTGTGAATGATTTTGTAGGAATCCACAAACTACATCACGATTAAATGTACATCAAGTTTTTTTCATGTTTCAACATTGCGTTTATTTGGAGCCCAACAAATATGCCACCTTTTTCCTTAGCCTCAGCTAGGTTTGGAAGCATACGACGAATTTTTTGAAAAGCTTCTCCTTTAAATGTAAGGCCTTTCAACCGTTTTACTCACTCAGTTTGGTATGGTCTGTTAATGAAACTTTGTTGGAATCTACTAAAGGATATTTGAGAACATTTAACATTTCTGGCTGCAATTCCACCCATGGAGGCCAATGTAATGATCATCATCAGCTCTGCTACCCCATAAGCAAAGGAAACATGAATACTTTGTGTATCCCCCTTGCAAGCCAAGCAAGAAGGCAAGCATCTTGGAATCACCTAAAACATTCCACTTGAAATCAGCATAACTTGTTTTGCCCAGAAGTTCTTTCACGTCATCGTAGTTTTCATTTCTTTGTGTGAAATTTGCAAGAAGCAAAGAAAGATATTTATTTCCATTGTGAAGCAGCACTTGCTACCTACTTTTTTACAATATAATAACTACACACATAGCAAAATGCATTTGGATAGTTTTTACATCTTCTAGTAGCTATTCTGAAAGTTCTAAATTAGAATTTAATAATCGATCTGGAAGAGAAAATTCGACTTACATTTAGTGCAGCAACATTATACCGAAACTGAAAATACAATAACATTGAGAGGTAACACAATAATTTAACTGTCGATGATACAGAAAACATCATTGTATTTTTGGTTAGTCAGCAGAAAAATTAATTATTGAACGATAAAAAACACAATTCATAATTTTTTCTAAATTGTTACGTTGTGCAATCTAACGGTAAAAAGTGGACACGATATATCAGGAACAAATATTTAATAGTCGACACAAAACGCCTCATGAAACTAGAGGACGTGATATATGGATCTTTGAAAACTCAGCGCTTCCTAATAGCATAGGCTAGGCGGCTGCCCATCTACTTTTATAGAGGCGCAGTTCAATGGAAGTAATTACTGTCATAAATTACCCAGTACGTTCGCAATATTTCTCCTGAGTTAAGCATCAATTGCGGCTTACCTTTAGGCTCTAACCAACAGTGGCATGGCTAGAACCATGCCGCATAGCATGGCTCTAGCATAATCACTGCTGAGTATCCATGCACCACTGACCAACATTCATGCACCACTAACGAACATTCGAGCACAACTGGAAAATATTCACTGACTGTTGGAATATATCCAAGCACCCCAGACGAATATTGAAGCTCTAATAATAAGTAATCAACCAGAACTAATGAACATTGAACATGAGTACGGATATCATCACGACAATGGACATCGGGATTCTACGATGAATTTTGTCACTGATAACCAACATAAAGAATGACTGAAGAGCTAGAATTAGAGCTTCTGCGCTGAATAGCCATTTAAAAATAAATATCAAGTTCAGTTGAGAGCGTCGTGTACTTCTGGTGTAATGGATTAACACTTGTAGTACATCGCTAGGTCACATTATTATGATGCATCCGACAACCTCAGCTATCTGACAGGGACATCAAGAACCACCATTGGCTCTTGAGCTACATTGTAAAAATTAGGGGTTAACGAATAAATTTATATAGATCATCGGGTAGCATTATGACGTTGATTCGATGGAAGTCCTGCTGTGGCAGGCTTAGGATGGCTGGTTCTTGATAGGGAGGCTGCTATCCAAAGAGCCGTCGAAATTGTGCCTGAATATAAGTCTATAAGTGTTATATCTAACATTTATATTAAAGTTCACAAATTGTTCATTGAAATTCTACGACCAGATGAATTCGCCTTCTATTCAATCAACTCAGGAATCTTCCTTTTTATTCATAAAAGACTGTAATACACTGGAGAACATAAATTCTAGCCACCTAAATTTCAGTACAAACTTAGCACAACTAAATAACATGCATTTAGTGCAGAGACAGCACAGTTCAAACAACAACATTCCTGCCTAAGGACGGGCAAGATACTTACATCCACGTAGGCTAACTCTGATACAAGTTAGTAACTTCAGTCCCTACAAACGCTGCATCCACACGCGATCACCACCAGAACTAGCACCGGAATTTTTCAACAAAAACCACAACGCTCGACTCCACAAGGCAATTTCCAACTACGGCATCATAGTTCAAAGGACTTCTTGTCCACATTATCTACACGCAAGCATTCAAACATTCGAACACTCAAATGAGCAAGCACTCAAGTACTCAAATACTCAACGTCAAGACTTGGGCAGCAGTGACAAAGATAATTGAGGCAACACTATATGGACAATACAAATGAACTTTGACATGGTGCATTCCTCTCTGTGCATTCTTTTTCCTTTTGGAAGATCTGCTCCATAAAGTACACCACTGACTAAAAAATGCATACTTTGATTTATAGGCTCAAAGCGCCAGCGACAATCATTGGGAATAGCAACACGTAACTTTCGTGATCTTTGATGATAGGAAAGCGCCACTGATGAGCGGCCCGGCTATCCAGTTACAGTTGATATGAGAACTAAATCTTGGTAAACATCCTCGTCTTCTGCCATCACCTGATACTCGACGTCATGGCAGGTAGCCTCGCATTGACCTCTGACAAGAAACCTGACAACAAGGATACCTAGAGATGTTATGAGGCATCACGTTCTTCTTAATAGACCAATCGAGGATCATCATGAGAATACATTTCAAATGGATTGCCTATGAATGTGAACACTACGTGTAAGAACACACCGTGATGTGTTTTTGTCTTATTAGGGTAATTGCGGTGTAATATTCAGACATAATCTTGGGTTGTCTGGTGCGTTCTTACACTTAATGGCATACTGTAGCGAAATTACCGTACGATAAATTCCTCCAACGTAAAACTTTGTCAGGTATGTTATTAACTTACGATGCATCTGATGCAGTCTAGTAGTTACCAAACAGAGTTACAGCAACTGATTTCATTGTAAATACTGGCTTTTCATACGGCACACAGCCAATTTTTATTAATAATGTGGAACGTACGGTGTTAAAAAGAATAAATCGTATGGATTGATATTCAGCGTTCAGAATTCTATGAAATTACTACTTGAAATCTACTTTTTAAACTATCACTACTGCCGAGAAATATAAATTTCCGTTATCAATTCTCTACTGAGTAGTTAGTGGCCAATTTTATTCCTTTTCACGTGCATTAGTTAACAAAGAACAATTATTATTGATTTTTTAGTTTCACAAAATAATAAAGAACATTTTATTGTTCAGAAATAACACCAGATGAGAACCAAGACATTTGCTACTTAAAGCACAAAGTTTGGAGGGTGGTAAACTCTTTGTTTTCGCTCGGAGTTCTGTCTTCTTTCAATGCCCGCACTTGAGTAACAAAACTACGAGATTCTTCGTTCAACTAGAGCTGCTGGTCCGAGCCAAAAGATAGGCGCTGAAAAATGAGGTGGGCGCTGAAAAATCTGGAGACACAACTGGCCACTGATGCAATTTGTGAGCGAGGTCCCTGCACACCTGATGCTCGTCAGTGAAGCTGTAGTGCCTGATGCTCGTCAGTGAAGCTGTAGTGCCTGATGCTCGTCAGTGAAGCTGTAGTGCCTGA